>RJWM01006364.1:0-65199 GCA_004363535.1 Dasyprocta punctata
CTTTGTGGACCAGTATATGATCTATTTTAGAGAATGACCCATGTGCAGCTGAGGAGAATGTGTATTCTGATGTTGATGGGTGGAATACTCAGTATACATCTACTAGGTTCATTTGTTCACAAGCTTGATTCAGTTCTGCTATTTCTTTGCTGATTTTTTGTTTGGTTGATCTATCTCTCTGTGACAATGAGGTGTTAAGGTCCCCTGTTATAACTGTATTATTGTTTATTTGGTTTTTCATGTCTATTAAGAATTGTGTTACATAGTTGGGTGCTCCCACATTCGGTACCTATATATTTATGATTGTAATCTCTTCCTCTTGAAGTTTTCCCCTAACAAGTATGTAGTGACCTTCTTTATCTCTTTTGATCATTCTCGGTTTGAAGTTTGCATTGTCTGCAAACATAATAGGTACCCCTGCTTTTTTCTGGGTTCCTGTTGCATGGAGTATTGTTTTCCAGCCTTTGGTTTTTAGTCTGTGAATTTCCTTTAAAGTGAAATGTGTTTCTTGTACACAGCATATTGTTGGGTTTTGTTTCTTAACCCACTCTGCTAGTCTGTTTCTTTTTATTGGTGAGTTGAGACCATTTACATTGATTGATATAACTGATATGTACTGGCTCATCCCTGTCATGATATCTTTCTGCTGTTGGTTTTCTACATTTTCTGTTTAATTACTTGCCCTTCTTAGTGGTTTCCTTTTGTTGTTGTTCTTAAGATTGTGGCTATCTTTGTCTCTTTGTAGAGTGTCTTTCAGTACTCTTTGTAGTGTTGGTTTGGTGACCATAAATTTCTTCAATTGTTCTTTGTCATGGAAGTATCTTATTTCTCCATCAATTTTTAAGGATAGTTTTGCAGGGTACATCAATCTGGGTTGAAAGTTATTTTCTTTCAGGATTTGAAATACTTCACTCCAAGATCTTCTAGACTTAAAGGTTTGTGTTGAGAAGTCCTCTGTGATTCTGATAGGCTTTCCTTCATAGGTGATCTGTTTCTTTTCTCTGATAACTTTTAGTATTTTGTTTTTGTGCTGTATTTCTGATACCCTTATTATTATGTCTGAGTGAGGATTTATTTTGGTTGTGGTTAATTGGGGTTCTGTATGCCTCAGTTACCTGTATTTCAGATTCTCTTCCCATGTTTGGAAAGTTTTCTGCTATTATTTCTGTGAATAGTCTTCATAGGTCATTAGTATTGACACCTGCTTTTTCATTTATGCCTATTAATCTTATGTTATTTCTCTTGGCATCGTCTTGCAGCTGTTGAATTGTTGTTTCTTGGTTCCTTACTATTTTTAGGAGATCTTTTCTTTTGTGGCCATGATCTCCCATGCTATCTTCAAGATCTGAGATTCTATCTTCAGCTTCATTTAAGCGGTTTTTCAAACTATCCATGGAGTTTTTCATTTCCTGCATTTCCCTTTGCATCTGTTTCATGCATTCTGTTTGTGTCTTATATTGTTCATTCAAGGTTTCGATCATTTTCTTAAGTTCTTCTATTTTTTATCTTGCTCTTCTTTAGATACACACAAAATTTCTTTAATAATGATTCTCATTTCATTTTTTAGCTGAGAGAATATTTCTGATTTGAATTTCTCTATAGCTTCATCAAGCTGTTTTTTTATTGCATTTTCTATCATTTCAGAATGTCCATTTGTGTGACTCCCACTGTCTTCCATTTCAGTGTCTCTTGGGCTTGTTCTTTGTGGGCTGGGGGACTGAGACTGCCTCTTGGTTTTTCGTTTTGTCATTTTCTTCTAGAACCTATGTGGCTCTGTGTCCTGTGAGGCTGGCTGGGCATTCCCCTGAGGGTCGCGCTGATTCTTGGGTCGTGCTGAATCACGGGACCTGGTAGAGCTGGGTCCTGCACACAGCAAGGGAGGGCAGCCTCACGGGGCGTGCCCATGGAGCCTCTGCCTTAACTGGGTGGGGGCCAAGGCCTCCTAGTCCCAGGCAGTTAGGCAGAGTGTAACCAAGAGTGACACCACCCGGACCCTGGGTCTGTCTGCAAGTTCGGAGCAATAGTTGTGGTAGGGCAAGCCTGGGCAAGTCCCAGGCCTACTGTGCAGGGAGCAACCTGGCTGGGTGGGGGTCAGCGAGCTCTGGGAAAGCGCACGCAAAGCGGCTCCACTGAAGTATGGAGCTCTCGCGCGCTCTGCACTCTGGTGGGGGGGGGCCAAGCTCTCCAAGTCCCTGCAGCTATGTTGGTCAGTCCCTGGTGAGCAGCTCCAGGGTCCTGGGCTGATCTGGGCTGGGCTGCATACCTCTGTGTCCTGTGAGGCTGGCCAAGCACTCCCCTGAGGGTCACTCTGATTCTTGGATCATACTGAATCACGGGACCCGGTAGAGCTGGGTTCTGCATGCAGTAAGGGAGGGCGGCCTCCCGGGGCATGCGGGTGGAGCCTCCGCCTTAACTGAGTGGGGGCCAAGGCCTCCCGGTCCCAGGCAGCTAGGCAGAGTATCGCGGAGTGATGCTGCCCGGACCCTGGGTCTGTCTACAAGTTCCCTAAATTTCTTGTAGAACTCAGCAATGAATCCATCAGAACCTGAGCTTTTCTTTGTTGGTAAGGTTTTAATTACATTTTCAATTTCATTAATTGAAATTGGGTTATTCAGCAGTTTTACATCTTCTTGATTTAGCTTTCGTTCTTCATATGTTTCTAGGAATCTGTCCACTTCTGTGTTATTGAACCTATATGAATAAAGATTTTTGAAGTAGGTATTGATGATTGTCTTAGTTACTTTTTACTTGTTGCCCAGACAAAATACCTGATGCCCAAAATTACGGAGAGAAAGGTTTATTCTTACAGTTTCTTGGGAGTTTCAGTCCATTAGTTGGCTCCAAGTAAGCATGGCGTGGAGGAGCTGCCATTTATGGCAGCTGCAAGCAGCAAGGCGCACTGGCGAGAGAGAGAGGGTGGAGGGGGAAGACCCACCTTTCCCTACACTGTATGTTGGCTCTATCCCTGGGCAGGTACAGCAAACTGAACACAAGCAAGCGCCAGACTTAGCCCCATCAAAATTATGTGAGGACTTGGGGGTACATAGCATATCACCCAATACAGTGATCTTCTGTATTTCCTCAGGGTCTACAGTGATTTCACCCTTTTCCTTCATTACTGCATGAATTTGAGTTTTTTCTTTCCTTTCTTAAATTAGGTTGGCTAGGGGCTTATCAATCTTATTTATTCTTTCAAAGAACCAACTCTTTGATTCATTAATTCTTTGCATTGTTTTCTTAGTCTCTATTGTATTAATTTCTGCTCTGATCTTTATAACTTCCTCCCTTTTTTGGCTTTGGGCTTGACTTGCTCTTCTTTTTCTAGATGTTTGAGGTATAGCATCAGGTTGTTTATTTGTATTTGTTCTGTTCTCCTGATGTGGGAATTCACTGTAATAAATTTCCCTCTGAGAACTGCTTTCATTGTATCCCACAGGTTCTGGTAAGTTGTATTTTCATTTGCTTCTAGATATTATTTAATTTCTTCTTTAATTTCCTTTGTGACCCATTGATTGTCCAGGAGTGTATTATTTAATTTTCATGTTTTTATGGAGTTTTTCCAGTTTCTTTTGTCATTAATTTCTAGTTTCATGGTACTGTGATTAGATAATATACATGGAACAATTTCAATTCTTTTGCATTTATTTAAGCATGTCCTATGAGCTAGTATATGGTCTGTTTTAGAGAATGTACCATGTGCAGCTGAGTAGAACATATATTCTGATGTTGTTGGGTGGAACACTCTGTACACATCTACTAAGTCCATTTGTTCACAAGTTTGATTCAGTTCAGCTGTTTCTTTGCTGATTTTCTGTCTAGTTGATCTGTCTCTTTGTGTTAATGGGGTGTTAGGGTCTCCCATTATAATTGTGTTATTGCTTATTTGATTTTTCATTTCTATTAATATTTGCTTTATATAGCTGGATGCTCCCATATTTAGTGCATATATATTTAAGATTGTTATCTCTTCCTCATGAAGTTTTCCCCTATCTAGTATGTAGTGACCTTCTTTATCTCTTTTAATAATTCTTGGTTTGAAGTTCACATTGTCTGCAAACAGAATAGCTACCTCTGCTTTTTTCTGGGTTCCCATCTCATGGAGTATTATTTTTCATCCTTTGACTTTCAGTCTATGAATTTCCTCTTGGGTTAGATAGGTTTCTTGTATACAGCATTTGGTTGGATGCTGTTTCTCAGTCCATTCTGCCAGTCTGTTTCTTTTAATTGGTGAATTGAGGCCATTTATATTAATAGTTATAGCTGATATATATTGGTTTATTTTTGTCATGTTACCTTTCTGCTGTTGTTTCTTTACCTTTCCCTTTTGTTTGTTTGCTTTGCCTAGTGGGTTTTTTCTGTTGGTGTTCCTGAAGTCATAGTTATTTTTATGCCTATTTAGAATATCTTTCAGTATTCTTTGCAGGGTTGGTTTGGTGGTCATGAAGTTCTTCAGTTGTTCTTTGTCATGAAAGTATCTTATTTCTCCATCAATTTTGAAGGACAGTTTTGCAGGGTACATCAGTCTGGGTTGGAAATCATTTTCCTTTAGGATTTGAAATACCTCACTCCATGCTCATCTTGATTTCATTGTTTGTGTTGAGAAGTCTGCTGTGATTCTGATGGGCTTTCCCCTACAGGTGATCTGTCTCTTTTCTCTAACAGCTTTTAATATTCTGTTCTTATGTTGAATTTCTGGGATGTTGATTATTATATGTCTAGGTGTAGATTTATTTTGGTTATGACTAATTGGATTTCTATACGCTTCACTTATCTGTATGTCAGTTTCTTTTCCCATGTTTGGGAAATTTTCAACTATTATTTCTGTAAATAGTCTTTTGATACTATTTTTGCTGTCACCTTTGTTTCATTTACACCTATCAATCTTGTATTGTTTTTTCTTGCATCACTTGCAACTGTTGAATTGTTACTTCCTGATTCCTTGTTATTTCTAAAAGATCTTTCGTTTCTTGTTCACTAGTTGCAATCTTTTCTTCGAGGTCTGAAAGTCTATCTTCACATTCATTGAGGCAGTTTTGCCAGCTTTTGATGGAGATTTTTATTTCCTGGATATCTCTTTGCATCTGTTCCATGCATTCTGTGTCTTTCTTTTTTTTAAAGCTAGCAAAACCAACAAAACAGAACAGAACCAAGTCAATCAAAACAAAGCAGTAGAACTGTACACAGCTTCAAAGAAAGATACTAGGAAAACAATAGCTACTATAGTATATCTTGTTATTTTCAGAATAGTTGATCCTTCCATCAGGTATAATAAAATCAAACCAAAAACAAAACAAAATTAAACCAATAAAAACAGAATATGAAATAAAGCAAAAAAAAATTAATCAGAATAAAGCAAAACAATGAGAATAATATTGGGTTTCAAAGACAAAACAGAAGACAATCCCCCATATTTTGCTGACTCCTGTTGTAACACGTGAACCCCCTTGTTGCCTGAGAGTACCCCCTTGTCCTGCTCCTCTAAAGATGTAATGCCCTGATACACACAAGTTGTACTTTCCCAAGCACCATGTGCCTGAGAGTACCCCCCTTGCCCTCCTCTTGTAAGGATGCAATGCCCCGATTAACACGAGTTGTACTTTCCCAAGTGCTGCATTTCTGTTCTGTATTGAGCCACTCCCTCGAAACCTAGCCAGCTATAAACCCCCCAACGAAACCGTCCCCCACCCCAGGTGTCTGTGGTTTTACTGCTTAAAAGCAGTTTGTTTCCTCAGCTCGGGACACAGTCTTTCCTATGTAAATGGGAATGCTGCGTTGCCAGGCCTGTGCTAATAAAGAGCTCTAATTTTTCCAATTGGCCTTTAAATTGAGAGTTTTTATTGGGATACAGCATTGGTTACATCAGCTCCAGACCTGCAAAATCAACCAAACAATACAAGCATTTAGTTGCATTATGTACCATAGTTGCTATCAACTTAGCCAGTCCTCTAAGCCAGCAAGTTGCTTACGGTGGTGGTGGCGGATATGTCCTTGATTCTTAGCCCATGCGCTGGTAGGCCTGCAGGAGGCACATCTCTTTCTCTTCCTGGAGTCTGCACCAGTTGCATGCATTCACCAGGAAGGCAGGCTAGTTGTCTTCTGGTTGGAGCCTCACTGCCTAACATGGTGGGTTCTCAGGAGGCACATCTCTTTCTCTTCCTGGAGTCCATGCCGGTTGTGTGCACTCATCAGGAAGGCAGGCTAGTTGTCTTCTGGTTGGATCCTCCCTGACCCAACATGGCAGTTTCTTGAGAGGCACATCTCTTTCTCTTCCTAGAGTCCGTGCCGGTCACATGCACTCAACAGGAAGGCAGGCTAGCTGTCTTCTGTTTGGATCCTCCCTGACCCAATGTGGCCATTCTGTGTCTTTCTTCTATTGTTCATTCAAGGTGTCTATCTTTTTGCAGTGCTCCTCAATTTTTTAAATTCTGTCTTCTTTAGATGTGTTCAGCATTTTTTTACTATGATTATCATTTCTTCTTTTCCTTGGGAGATTATTTCTGATTTGAATTCTTTTACAGCTTCATGGACTTGTTTCTTTACTTCAGTTGCTATCATTTCATAAGTTCCAGGTATAGGGCTTACATTTCCTTCTATGTTCATGTCTCCTAGGCTTATTTGGGGTGGGCTAGAGGTTTGAGATTGCACTTTGCTCTTGTGTTTTGTCATTTTCCTGTATTCCCCTGGAGAAGCTACATGCAAGGCTTCAGTTGCTTCCTGGGTTGAGGATATCTGTCCCTACTGCAGGGAGTTTCCCCAGTTGAGTGGGGGTCATTGGTCAGGACTTACCAGATCACCAGTGGCACTCAAAGGCTCCTCAAATGTTGGGAATACACTGGGTGGGCCTTCAGCACACCCACGTGGTCCTCTGAAGCTTCCCAGCTATTTGAGGTTGCTGGGCAGGACTCTACTAGGTTCTGAGTGGCATCCCAAGGCTGTACAGCTAGATCGAGTACACTGTGCAGGCCTGCTAGGCCACGTGGCACTTCAAAGCTTCCCAGCTGCTTGGGGTTGCTGGGTGTGGCCCTACCACGTTGCAAGCGTGGTGCTGAGCTTGTACTGCTGGATGGGGCTTGCTGTGTAGGCCTTCGGATCGCACCACTGAGCACAGGTGGTTCCTTGGCCACTCAGCGTCACTGGGCAAGGCCCAATCTGGCTCCAAAGGACCTACCCGAAGGTGCCCGGCTGATTGGGTGTGCTGGGCAGGTGCCTACCAAGTTCCATGAGGGGTGCTGAGCTTGCATGCCTGGATGGAGTTGGAGGTGGCTGTGTAGGGCTTTGGCTCGCACCACTGAGTGTGGGTGGTTCCTCCAGCCACTTGGCGTCACTGGGTAGGAACCAACCAGGTCTCCAGGGACCTACCCGGAGGTCCCCGGCTGATTGGGCATGCTGGGTGGGTCCCTATCAGGTTCCATGAGGGGTGCCGAATTTGCACGCCTGGATGGAGTTCTCTATGCAGGGCTTCAGCTCACACCACTGAGCATGGGCAGTTTGCAGTCACTTGAGGTCACTGGGCAGGGACCAACCCTACTCTATAAAATTCACTAGATTATAATTGTACCACCTAATAAAAAAGATCATTGTCTGAAATAATTTCACCCTGCTAAATTTTCTGGACAAAACTAGCATTTGGGATTTTTTTTTAAATAAGAAAATATATTGATTCCAATTAAATGGTATTGTGGCATTTTTATCATCTGATATACTCTATCCACTCTGTACTTTTCTAACATGAGTTGCCCTGCATGAAAGGACATTTTTAATGGTGTCTGTCTTCTGTGATTTTCCTATAAATTTTGCTTTTAAAATACATTAAGTTAGGCTGGTATAATAGTGCATCCCTATAATCCAGTACTTGGGAGGTTTGCTGAGATTACAGAAATGTGCCACCATGCCTGGCTATGTCTCTTTTCTTTACAACATCTAGTCTGTGGTATTATGTTTTTACCAAAAAAAAGTGAGCTAACATAGATGAAAAGAATAGGTTTAGTGCCCTGGGGATCCACTTGCATGTCTCTTGGTTAAAACTTTTTGTCCAGTTTTGATGGCAAAGGGACAGGTACAGAAAATGGTTGAAGAAGGGCATAACACTCAGAGAATCAACCCATTAAGATAAGCACCTGGGCCAAACCATGGAACAGACTGCTGAGACCAACACAGTTACTCTCTGTGGGTACTCTTTAGTACCCACAGAGGAGAGGAAAATGATGATGATCAGCTTTAGGCCTGAGATCAGCTACTATCACGGTAGTTATATTGCCTCCTACCCATCTCCCACTTAGAAATTTCAGCTAGGAAGCAGGTCTGTTGGAATCTTGGTGAATCTATTAGAATGTATGGAAAGAAGTGGATCTGAACAGCACAGGAATTAACTGCTGTGACTGTTCCTATTTGTGATGAAGATTCCCTTTCAGTGAACAATGTTGCCCCTATCTGTGTGAGTCTACTTTTCAAACAGCAACAATCAAAATACATTGGTTGAGTACATGAACCAAAAAATGAAAGATTTTCAGTGGCAGTGTGTGACACATTTCATAATTTAAATTATGATTTTCATATTTTCCCCTGTTATATCAACTCATATGTCACTGGATATGGTGGCACACTCCTGTAATCCAAGCTACTCTGGACATTTGGTCAGTAGGATCACAGGTTCCAGGTCAGCCTGAGCAACTAAGCAAGAGTATGTCTCACAATATATTTTTGTTTTGTTTTTTAAGACAGGGTCTCACATCATTCAGGCTGGCCTTGAACTCACTATGTAGCCCAGGCAGGACTTGAACTCATGGCTATCCTCCTGTCTCAGCCTCCCAGGTGCTGGGATTACAGGTCTGTGCCACCACACCCAGCCAATATTTTAAAAAGGACTAGGGATGTATATCAGTGGCAGAGCACTTACCTACCAAGCATGAGGCCCTTCACCACCACCACCACAAAAACAAAGCATGTCATCACCCAAAACTTATTTTTCCTATGTAGGACAATTTGGTTTGAAAGTGTGGTTAAATGTTATATTCAAATGGATGGCTTATTCATAACTATATTTGGAAATGCTAAAATCATGACATTGTACTCTATATGTTATTTATAATGTCCTTGCTATTTTTGCTTAGATTAAAAACCAGTTTTTAAAAAAATAACATTCAGAAAAACTGACAATATTTTCTTTCACCTCTACCACCAAACCACCAAATGCTAGCCCCTTCCTACAAGGGCAAGACCTTCTCAATGAGTGACATTAGAATATCCATCTAACAATAATATCTAGGACTTACCAGTTTAAAATGCAGTTGGACTGATATAACCTCCTTCAATGTCAACCAGGTTTTTATTTTTATTTTGTTTTGTTTTATTTATTTATTTTGGTAAAGACAGGGTCTCACTATGTACCCCAGGCTGGCCTCAAACTCACAATGATTTTCCTACATCAGCCTCCCAATTGCTGGGATTACAGGTGTGCAACACCACACCCTGCAGATTTCTTTTTCTTTTTTTGGCTTTTTGAGACAGGGTCTCATTATACAGTTCAGGCTGGCCTTGAGCTCACTTTGTAGCTCAGGCTGGTCTCAAACTTGCAATGATCCTCCTGCCTCAGCCTCCCCAGTGCTGGGATTACAGGCATGAGCCACCAAGCCCAGCTCCCGATTTTTGTTTTTAAAATCAAATGTTTACCTATTGTTGTAACTCCTTCAGTATTCCTCCTAGATTACAACTTACTCCTGCCCTTTCCAGTAGTCCTAAGACATCCTTAACACAGAAACTTTAATAATCCTTTTATATCATTGGTCAAATATAATTTAAAAGGATTAATAAGTTTCTGTGACATAAAATGACTGATGATTTCGAGCTTCAAGGAATTTTTTAAGATATTAGTGTTACTAAATCTACTGGAAGAGAAAGTAAATAGAAATCTTGAAGACATAGATGTAGACAGAGAGTTCGTGAACAAAATCCAAACCACATGGGAAATACTTCTAAGAACCAACAACTGAGACTTTATCTTATTAAAATGCTTCTGCATATCAAAAGAAATCACTGAGAGTGAAAAGACAGTTCAGAGAGGGAAACAATTTTAGCCAATTGTCCCTCAGACAAAGGACTTATATCTAGAACACATAAAGAACTGAAAAAAAAACCAGACCCCCCCAAATTCAAAGACTCAATCCAAAAATGAACACCTAAGATGAAAACACGTCTGAGTTGAAAAAATATAAATGGCAAATAAATATATGAAAAAAATGTTCAACATCACTGGTCATTCAAGAGATGCAAATTAAAACAACACTGAGATTCCATCTCACCCTGAAAAAAAAAGACTATCAAGAGATCAGCCAAGCTGGGCGTGGTGGCGCACGCCTTTAATCCCAGCACTCAGGAGGCTGAGGTAGGAGCGTTGTGAGTTCGAGACCAGCTTGGGCTACAACGCGAGCGCAAGGCCGGCCTGAGCCACATAGTGCGACCCTGCCTCAAAAAAAACTAGGGCTGGGAGTTTGGCTCAATGGCTTAGGCGCCTGTTTGGCAAGCACGAAGTTGTGAGTTCGATCCCCGGTGCTGAAAAAAAAAAAAAAAGAAATCAGCCAATAACAAATGCTGGAGGGACTGTGGGTAAAGAGGAACCCTTCTCCACTGATAGTGCGAGTGCAGACTGGTGCAACTACTGTGGAAATTAGTATGTGTTGGGAGCCATTGAAGCTGAAAATTGACCACAGGTGCAAGGCTGGGGCAGGGCTGTCCCCAAAAACAGGGCCTAGGGCAAACCACATAAAAAAACTTCTAGCCCAAAAAACACCTAGCCCCAAAACAATCTAAACAGTGGGTTGCTAAGACAATGGGGTGTCATATGACATTAAGTTGCTAAAATGTATAAATAAATGGCCCTACAGTGAAAGGGCAGTCCCTTTCCTCCCATCAGGAGAGTCAGGGCTCCACATGAACCCAGCTTCGTCTCTTCATTTTCTCATCCTTTCATGTGCCTTCACCCTAAGAACCTCAAGAGTTGTATGGGTCACAGCAAGTATAGAGATTCCTCAAAAAGCTAGGATAAGACTTTCCATTTGACCTAGCTATTTCTCTTCTGGGCACCTTCCCAGAATTAAAAATACATTACCATAACAGCCATGTTTTAGCAACACAATTTGTGATAACTAAATCCTGGAAAAAACCCAAATGTCCAACAATTGAAGAATGAATTGAAAAGATGTGATATTTTTATACAATGGAGTACTACTCAGCCTACTCAAGGATAAACTTGAGACTTTTATAGGTAAATGGATGCAATTTAAGGCCATACTCATTAGTGAAATAAATCAGACTCACATGTGTAAACATCTTATTATCTCCCTGGTGTGAGAAATTGAAGAGCAAATAAGGTCTAAAATGTACAATAGATATTGTGAAATGGGAAGATATTATTAAAAAGGAAAAAGGAACTAGGATAGGGGAAAGGAAGGAAGGGAAAAGAGAAAAAATGCAAGTTGGTTATACTATTAGCATCTCTTAGTTCTGAGAAAAGGAAGATTTGTGCTAATATAGATTGGAGAATTTTTTCTGCTCATATTTTGTACTCTGAGTAACTACTTTAAAGATACTTTGTCTCGTATTAATTTGTTATTCTGCTATCTTGTTATAAAATTTTTTACCTTTTTCCATAAAATAAAAAATAGTGTTAATATAATTTTTCAGAACTTTGCACAAATTCAAATGCTAGCTTGAATAGTAGTAATTAATATGACTTACAACTCATCAAGAAATTGTAGACTAAATTGATGAAAGATGTGCTTTAAATTATGAAATTTTAGCAGTTGTATAAGAAGGAATATTTGCATTGGTGATTTCTAGCCAAAGAATAACATTCTCATTGTGAATCTATGTACTACATTTTATGAACTATACAATGCATATTATCCTTGTTTTCTTGGTGACAAGGAAAATCATCTTATCTAACTGATTTTGCATGAGTACCCTCTGAAGAAATAGCATCTGATATTTACATCTTTTGAATTCAGTTAGTATAAGCAAAGTTCAGAACAGCCTGTATAACCTTAATAAGATACCTCAAAATATTTTGTTACCACAAGAAGTAATGTTTCAGAGATAAGAGGAATGAAATGAGAGACTCCTTAAATTGAAGAAAACTAAAGTTAGTTAGGGACCTTGCATAAGCAAAAGAGGGAAATTGCCCTTCAGTATTTATTTGAAAAGAGTGTAATTAGTTAGGTCTGGTTGGTCTATTAAGATAAGAGTGCAAGTACATAGCTCTCACCAACAGGAAACTTGAATGAATTCAAAACTCTCTTTGTTTCTTATCTATACTCTGCATGTTGGCTTCATCTTCCCTGAGAACTGACTTTTTCCAATTTGTAAGAAACATGGCTACCCCAAACACTAAGCCTCACTCACATTCTAAAGGCTTTGCCACCATACAGTACCAATTCACATGACCTGTGGTTCTTTTCTAAAGGAATCCAGGAAAGAAAAGATTCTAGACCAGTGGTGACAAACCTGTGGCACGCAGAGCCCTTTCTTGGCATGCAACCCAAGTTGCTCCAGCATCAGATAACAGTTGTTTTTTCTAAACTAAAACCTCAGTATTAAGGTTTAGTCACCATGTTGGCACTTTGCAATAAATAAGTGTGCTTTTAGTTGCAGTTTGGGCACTTGATCTCAAAAGGTCTGCCATCACTGTTCTAGGCCAGTCACACCTGAGACAGACAGCAAAGTGCAGCAGGGATGGGGTATTATGATTGAATGAATTTGGATTATATGGTCAGTGTTAGACTAGTCCTGTCTGTGAGTGGGGGAAAATATTTGTAACAATTTGGTACCTGTTGTATGAGCTAGAGGGTTAGAAGGGAGAGAAGAGCAGGTTACAGAAAAGGGAAGGAATGACATGCTTCCAAAAAAAGAATGTTTACTATTAAACAAAAACCGAGAGGAGCTTAAAATCATACATAGGTGAGTAACTAGACAGACTGACCAACCTAGACATTATAAGATGAATGAGCTCTGAGAACAACAGTGTAAAAACCGAAGCACAAGCTGGTATAGTGGTGCATGCCTGTAATTCCAGCACTTGAAAGTCTGAGATAGGAGGATTCCAAGCTCTAGTCTCACTAGTGTGACTTAGACTCTCAAAAACAAAACAACTACTAAAATTAAGCCATGTTTTCAAAGAACAATAATAGAAAACACCAAGGATACACACATATCAATTCATTAGCAATAGTGATCTCTGAGGAATGTGTAAAAAGAAGGAGTCATGGAAAAAATTTCACTTTTTATGTTTCTAGAAGTGTTTGAAGCTTTGTGTGTGTGTGTGTGTGTGTAATATCAAAGATTTTATGAATACATAAACACTAGTAATTTATCAAAGCAAATAAATGTAGCAAATCCAAAATTCCTTAAAAGTCTCATAAGCAACAGTAATAGGGGGATATGATGTCATGTGTAGTGAAACATCAGAACCTATAAAATGTAATGGTCACCGAGTCTATAAATCTGAAATAATGAATAGATATTCTGCTCTCTAAAAGAGAACATGCAAAAGAAATGACATCAGAGCTGATGATAAGGTACTGGTAGGCTATAAAGTATATTTAAGTCTGGATAAAGGAAAAAAGTAATTAGAGGAATCTGAGACAAGAGAAAATTAGCTACAAGTAGTTCAAATATTGTCGAACTAGACCTGGAAATTAAATAATAATCACAAAGGAGGAGATTAAGTTTAGGTAAGTCACAGAGCTAAAGCAAAGCATAATGCAAAATGAGAGTGGAATGAGTAGGTATAATATGTTGCTCAGTTAGGAGATCAGTATTTATTCTAGCAAATTTAAACCTGTCACATGCTGCTCCAAATGGAGTAGAAGAGATTTCAGAACACTTGCCTCCGGAACAGACCTTTTTTTCTAAGAAGACTCACTGGAGTGGCAGCTTCCAGTCAGGTCAATGTAAGAACATAGATTCTTGCTCTTTATTTTGTGACTGTCAAAAGACTGCTCTTCCTCACACTCTTGATGTGCATAGAAAGCAAAGAGCCTCTTGAGTAGAACAGAACCAAAACCTTGACCTCTTACTTTTCAATCTTCTGATTTACTAGAATCTATCTAATTAGGCAGCTTGTCTTGTCCTTGCCTCTTCCTTTCCTCCCTTCTCCCTCTTTCTCTCCCTCACTCTTTCTGGGTTGCTGAGAGGTGAGTGGTTTTTTCCTGCCATGCACGTCCACCATCATGTTCCACCTCACCACAGGCCTGGAAACAAGGCAGACAAGCCGACCATGGATGAAACCTCTGTAATCATGAGCCAAAATAAGTCTTTCTTCCTGTAAATTGTTATCTCAAGTATTTGGTCAGTGTGACAAAAAGCTAATGAATGCAACTGCCCTTCCCAGGCTTGGGAGAGAAAGGAAGAGGACTGAGGTCTTGGGCAGCTTGAAAATTTTGTAGGTCTTGGCATCCATTTTAGAAATGATCTCAAAATTCTTGCTTGGAGTGTGTGTATTTAACTTCTAATATATTTGCCTATTTTTCTTCAGTTTAGCCCAGATTATCTTGTATTTGGAAGATACCTTTAGATTAAAACTATTTTAAAATTCCAAACACTACACAAAAGTTGTAAGAATAACAGTGAAGCTCATTTTACTCATCACCCTGCAGCAACTATATCCTCTCATGGCCTTCACAGTTCCTGGTATGAAGGCAAGAATCTTTCTCTGATTTTCACACAGGTAGTGGAAGGTAGATAAAGGAAACTGTGGGCCTATGCCTGTCCTTCCAGATTTCCTGTATATCTTAAACCCAATATTTCAGTTATTCTGATTTAAACGCCTTTATCTTACAAGCGTAACAGCCTGTGATATATATTCCATCCTCTTTATTTCCATTTTAACTGCCCTATTTTGGATCTTCATTGCTTTTCACCTAAATTATTGCATCAGTACCCTAATTGACCTTCTCCTCAATTCAGCTCTTTATATTCAGTTTTCACTTCACACTGTTGGAAAAGTATTCTTATATCACAAGCCTAATTATGGCAGTATACTAAGAAGCCCAAGAATTGCTCTTCATAGTTTATAGAATGAAATTTGAATTTTCCTTTCCCCACGGAACCTGAGGTTGGCTTGTTCAGCCCTTTACTAGAATGTGTTCTACTATGTACTATTGCTCTTTAACTCCAAGATTTTTTTTCTTATTTTGGTGGTACTGGGAATGGAACACAGGACATCTTAACTGAGCTACTACCCTAGCCATTTTTAATTTTTGAGACAAGATCTCACCATGTTGCTAAATTGCTGAGGCTGATGAAAACTCGAAAGCCTCTGTCTCAGCCTCCCAGAATGCTAGGATTACAGGCAAGTACCACCCGCCAGGGTAAATGCCATTCATTATAAAACAGCATTGATTTAGTAAGAGTTTTTGGGTCAGGGACAATGGGACAGGGTGGAACCTACGTATGACCAATAAGATATATTGTGAACCTGGGTGTGATGATGCACACCTGTAATCAGAGCACTCAAGAAGCTGAAACAGGGCCAATGTGGTGACTCACACTTGTAATCCAAGCACTTGGGAGGCTGAAGCAGTAGGATTGTGATGAGTTCAAGGCCATCCTAAACTGCATAGTGAGACCTTGTCTAGAAGGAGGAGGAGGAAAAGGAGGAGGAGGAGAGGAGGAAGCAGAAGCAGAAGCAGAAGAAGAAAAGAAAAGAAGGAGAAGGAGAAGAAGAAGAGAAGGAGGAAGAAGAGAAGAAAGGAGAAGGGCATTGCACAATTATTGATAGATTGCACAATTATTAAAATGTAAAGGCACATTGAATGATTATTATAATCACAGCTACAGTACCACAGTAACAGCCATGTGTTAGTCATTTTCCTCATTTCTGGGACAAAATACTTGACACATGCAAATTAAAGGAGGAGAGGTTTGTTTTGACTCACATTTTAGATGTTTGTCTTTTCATGGTTGGTTGACTCTCAGGCAGAAACACCATGGTGAAAGAGTCTGGCAAAGGAATGCTGCTCAAGTCATGGTGGACAGGAAGCAGAGGGAAATTCAAGGGAGATATAACCTTCCAGGTCACACATCCCTGTGACCCACCTCTTCCAATCAGTCCCCGTCCCCTAATAGCAAGTCAGTTATAATGCCCTCATAAGCTAATCCCCTTTCAAAAGCCCCATCTACCAGCTCATGAGGCTTTGGGGGAACATCTAGATTAAAACCACAATAAGCAAGAAACAGCATATTAGACCGGGTAATTAGGGAAAGACTTTAGTAAGGGAATTATTTATAGGGCAAGAGCCAAGTTTAGGGAGTAAACAGGACATGGTGTGCGGGAATGTTATAATCTTAAGGTCTGAAGGAGTGAAGGAAGGAAACATTATCAGCCTCTGTGGAGCAGAGTGTGTACAGCAGACTAGATAAGAGCTATGGCCTTCAGAAGAGGAAGCAAGCCGTGGAACTCTAACAGGAAAGTTGCCCAGGAAACAGATATGCTACTTCACTGTTCCCTAACCCTCCTATCTACAATTTGGTTGAATCCAAATGGAAGGCATTAAATAAGCAAGTCCACCAATATGGGTAATTTCCTAGGGCACAAAAGAGCAGAATGATGAGGGGAGCCAAAGGGGCACATGGACTTACTGGCACATCCGTCAGTGCATTAATCTCCATATTAAATTGCAGATTTAATCTACGTCTATCTGTGTATTTGCTCTTTGATAATTTTTAAGCTACCAAGTCCTCCTTAATTTCTATCTTCTTCATAAAGCCTTTTCTGACTTTTTCAGTCAGTTTACCCTTCAGTGTATTTCAATCATTTTACTTAAAATAATTAAACTTTACACTTTTGTCTTAAGATCTGCATATTTTTTCCCTGACATAAGCTTGTTGACAATAAGGTACATTTTGCAATCCTTTTGTCTACCTTCTTGCCTTGAAAACATACAAACCCAACTGTCACAATGTCATTTACCCAGAATCAAACATTTCAGAATTAGAAAAAGCTCTAGAAATATCAAATCTAATTATCTTACTTTATAGTTAGAAAGAAACTGGGTCCAATATCGTTTTGTAAGTGCCTCAGTAAATGGTAGTTGAAGTGAAAGTGGAGGCCAATGAGTAGCTGCAAGAGTACATTAAAAAGTAGTTGGAAAACATCAACTCTGAAAAACTTATGGTGCCCTGACACCTGGAATAGAGCGTAAGATTTGGATTTTCTCTCAGCGTTTCTGTTCTTATTTTATAATAAGAATAAAATAAGCTACAGCGTGTGAGTTGTCAGCACAGGGCCTGGCACGTGGAAAATTTTTTAAATGGGTAGTTGTTTGACTGGATTATGATGAGACAGCATTCAGTAATTTAAACGTAAGACAGACTTCTGGGAAGACGATGGAGCAGTACACAGCAACAAACCAGCCTCTCCAAGATTCAGAATCCAGACACTGGAAAACAGCAATTCGAAGAAGAAAAGGAGGGAGGTGAATCCCTGGGACCCAGAAAGGATCTAAAGAGAAAATTGGAGCCTGAAGAGAAATTAAAGAGATAGACCACAAAGTAGAATAAAGAAAGTGCAATCTGTACTTTCTCCCTGGCTCGTGGCTCTTGTCATGAGAAAGGAAGATTGAATCTGCAGACAGTGAAAGTGTGGCGACTTTAGAGGCCCTCAGAAATGAACCAGTGGAACAGAGCAGTGATGCTGTGTGCTGCAACAGCTGGTGGGTGACCACTCATCACCGGGGAACTGACACATACACAGAAAGGTCTCAGACACCCTTAGACACCCTTCCCATCTTTTCAAAGAATCAACTGTTTGATTTGTTGTTCCCTTTTATTGCTTTTTAAATGTCAAATTCATTAATTTCTGCTTTGATTTTTTTCTTTTTTTCCAAGGAGTGGAATGGAGTTCTGTGCTTTCCAGCAAGAGATGAAAGGGAAGGACGTGCCCAACTCTCGCCATTCCCAATGCAGGCCCCCAGTGGGATTATCAACATAATGCAGAAGGTCCTAAGCATATAGCTCAAATGTTGCAATGCATCCTGATAGGCCTCCACAGAATTTCCCAGAATCAGCTGAACTATCACAAAATTCATGAATTAACTCAAAGACAAGATGAAAACCCTGCAGAGTTTATGTCTTGTCTGACAGAGGCTTTTATTAAATTTATGGATGTCAGACCTGACTCGCCTGAGGGTGTCATTCTCCTTAATTCACACTTTATCTCTCAGGCAGCCCTCAAATCCCTCATAGTGAACTATTAGATATGGCATTCCATATCTTTAACAACAGAAAAGCACAACAATTTGAAGGCTGTGGCATTCAGGGCTCAGTGCAAGTCACAAGCCATCAAACAAGCCCAGGACCTGAGTCCCTCGAGGACCATGCTTCAAGTGCAGCAAGGAAGGACATTGGGCATGAGCATACCCAGATCTGAGGCCACCACTGGAGGTCTGCCCCATCTGCACGCTGGAGAGCACTGGAAGATTGACTGTCCTCTCCACCAGAAAGTGGGTAACTCATCAACTTCCCCACCCTCACAGGATTCTGAGCCATTGTTGCCTCTGGATTTATTGCTGACTAACTTGCTCAGATTTGCCACTGACAATTGATGGCCCCCACCAAAGTGACTGTCTTAGAGCCCCAAGTCTTGCCAGATATCTCTGGTAAAACCCTTTCTTTCCTTATTGACACAGGTGCCACGTTTAGTGTTTTACCTGATTATTTGGGCCAATGTTTGCAGTCCAGTCTCCATAGTGTCAGTTGATGGCTAACCATTATGACTTCTTCAGACAAAACTTGCGCCTTGCAGGTTTCAGACTCTCTTTCACACATAACTTTCTTGTTATCCCAACCTACCCCACTCCTCTGCTAAGTGGGAACCTTCTCCTAAAACTCAACTTTTCTTTCACCTTCTCCCTAACTACAGCCCTCATTCTCCAAACTCACTCACCCTGTGTCAAGGTTTCAGAACCCCCTCTCCCCTCTTCCCTCATTGGCCCTGCTGTTTGGGACACTTCCAATCCCACCTGTTCAATTCATGCTTCTCCAATACTTATTTGCCTCAGGGATTCCTCTGTTTTTCCTTGTGTCCCACAATATCCTATTCCTCCCAAACATCAAGGGGTCTTAAGCCCATAATTCACTGCTTATTAACAAATGGGTTTCTCAAAATCACACACTCTCCATACAATACTCCAATTCTTCTACCCAATGGGACCTACTGCTTAGTTCAATATCTCAGACCTATAACTGATGCTACCATGCCTATACACCCAGTAGTCCCAAACCTCTACACCACGCTGTCCCACATTCCCCCTTCTACAACTCATTCTACAATCCTGGATCTCAAAGATGCTTACAGTCCTTACACTTAGATTGTCAAGACCTTTTTGCATTTACATGGACAGACCCAGACACCTTCTGGTCTCAGCAGCTCACCTGGACAGTGGTACCTGGACACTTTTTCAACCAGGCATTAGCTACTGACCCGACAACTATCAACCTCAAACTCAGTACTCCCCTTAAGTATGTTGATGACCTCCTTTTATGCTCTCCCTCTCATGTTATAGCTACACAGCATACAGCTACTCTTCTTAACTTTCTCTCCAGTCATAGATACCGGGTATTGGCCACTAAGATCCACATAGCTTCTCCAAAGGTCAGATATCTGGGTCTAACCCTTGCACCTACCACTTGCTCCATAACCACTGATTGTAAGACAATCCTTAGGAACCTTCAGGAGCCCGTCACAAAGCAACAAATTTTATCCTTTCTGGGTCTAGCTAATTTCTTCCATCTCTGGATTCCTAACTTTGCCACTGTAGCTCAACTTTTATACCAAGCCTCTAAGTGTCCATTAACAGAGCCCCTAGATTCAAAAAGGCCTATACACACTCCTTCCCACCTCGGGTTGGGGGGCCAGTACATGACTGTGCTGAGGTTTTGCAGGTGACTCCTACCCCCTTCCCTCATCTTTATAGTGATCCCCTTCCCATGGCTGATGACACCTGGTTCATAGATGGGAGTTCCATAATTACAGGATATCAAAAGATGACAGAATATGCTGTATTCAATAAATCACAAATCATAGAGGCTAACCTATTACTGCCTGGGACCTTGTCACAGAAGGCGAAACTCGTAGCACTCACACAGGCCCTTACACTAGCAAAAGATGAAAACATAAACATATATACTGACTCAAAGTATGTATTCAGTATCTTACACTCATGCTGCAATCTGGAAGGAGAAGAGTCTCATTAGTGCACAGGAAACTCCTGTCATTAATGAACCTCTTTTCCTTAAACTCTTAGAGGCAGCACAGCTCCCAACACAGGCAGTGGTTGTTCATTGCAAAGGACACCAGAACTCCACTGATCCTGTGGCTCAGGGTAATGCTTTTGCAGACGCACGGGCCAAACTGACCATACAGCAACTGTATCTGGCCCACCTGTTTCCATTAGTCCCAGATACCCTGCCACTACCCCAATATTCACCAGAACAGCTACTTCTCCCTCACAAGTCAAGTTATACATGAAACACTCAGGGATGGATTTTCCAGGGGTCTAAACTAGTTTTACCAGATCAACATGCCTCTAACAGCATCATGAGCTTATGTAACTGTTTCCATGCAGGATCAAAGGCCTTATACAAACTCTTGGCTCCAGTGGTTATACATCACTCTTTAAGAAACATTATTAACCAGGTCACACATGACTGTCAGCTGTGCACTAAGACCTCTCCTCAAGGGGATCTTCTGCCAACTCCTTTCCTTCTCACCAGTTTAGGGGACACACTCCAGGTCAGGACTGGCAAATAGACTTTACCCACATGCCTTATCATGAAACCTTTGGATATCTTACCTTTGTTTGTACTTTTGGGGGGTAGATAGAAGCCTTTCCTATGGCCAGGGAGACAGCTGATATAGTTGCTAGGGCCCTATTACAGGACATCATACCCAGATTGGGCAACCACAGAGTATTCAGTCTGATAATGGCCTGGCCTTTATCTCTCAGATCACCAAAAAGGTGTCCACAAGTCTGCACATTGCATGGCATTTACACATCCCATATCATCCACAGTCTTCAAGAAAGGTAAAAAAAAAGTAAATGGGCTCATTAAGACACATCTCACAAAACTTATTCTAGAACTGCACCAACCTTGGCCTCAACTTCTTCCTTTGGCTCTTCCCTGGACCCCTACCTCCCCTGGACCCCAACCTTCCTTAGCCCCTTTGAGCTCATGTATGGCAGACCATCCCTACTTCATAATTTACCTGCCTCCCACAATCTTCCTCCTTTGGCAGATTATATCCCAATTCTTACTTTCCTTTGACATCTATTGTGCTAACATGCAGATCACTGCCACAACCCTCTGAATAAGCCAAACTAGAGCCTCCAATATTTCCAGAAGACTTAATTTACCTCAAATCTTCTAAGCCTACAGAGTTACAACCTAAGTGGAGTGGACCTCACCTGGTCTACTTCACAACTCCAACAGCAGTCAAGGTTGCTCGATTGCCATTCTGGTTCCACATCACCCAGACCAAGTGATGTCTACTGGTTTTGGAATCCTCCAGCTGCACCTTTCCCAACTGGTCATCTCAGTTCCTGACTCCTACCTGCCTTCACCATATCAAGGACTCACAATCATTACTCTAATTGACCAATGGTTTGTCACCCTGTATGGCTCCTCATCCATTATATTTTACTAGTTCTTCTTTTTGCAGTAGGATTCTGGGCAGTGTTTCTGGGTGATTTTCACATCATACACAAGATCTCTTTCATAACCCTCTACCTAATAATTATCTCAGGCTTAACCATTCTTAACTGCTATGGACATGCATATCTTCCTGGACTCGATCTTCACTTTCCTAAAAATGACACAATCTCAACCACTCCCACCTTCAACTTATAACTTCTCCCTCACAAAACATGGAGGAGCAGCAGGCTACACCCATACCATCATAGCTCAGGCCAGTTGGACCTCAGGTAACCTCACATTCCACATTCCCTGGTGCACACTGGCCTGTGTTAAAGATCTACATTGCAATACTGTACTCACAACCAATAGTCCTAGATTCTGTTTCTGTCCAGAAAACCCACATAATTCATCCTGCTATGATGGCAGTTACTACTATTGTCCTTACTAGGGATGTGAATCTATAGGCTTAACTGAAAATGGATTCTGGACTAATCATGGTGATCATATATTTGTTAACATCACCTGGACAGGCAATTACACCTAGACTCAGATTTCACATGTCACCACCAGAGACCCACAAACCTTCCCAGTACTCCCAGAAAGTCAAACATGGGGATTTTGACTACACTAGGTACCTATCTCTCACAAAAACTACATGTTCTTAACAGTACACAAAATGTTACTCCCCAACATGCAGGATATACCACTGAAGCTCTTTCCTTTATCCTCACACTCTTGCCATGCTCCAATTCCCCTACCTATATCACAACTCCTCAACAACACATACCAATTCTTACAATCCTTCTTCCAGTTGTACAACACAACTCACCTTTCTGATTGCTGGCTTTGCCTGCCCCTACAACAGGATTCACATATGGCATATCCAGTCACCTGGGAGATATCAGCCCTTCAAACATACGTGTAAGCACAAATTGTCAGTCCTCTAACTTTAGCACCAAGACAATTATGGCCCAAAAATCCCTCCTGTATCCTTCACTCAGAGCAAGTCGGTACAACACTTGTGGTGGGGTTGCTTGAGCCATGCACTCATGTACAAGAGACAACAAGCATCACCGGCCCTGTGTGTCCTCCCTATGGAAAATTCTTTGTCTGTGGGCTTGGAGCATCCACCCATTTCACTTCCACATGTCAGAACTCCTGCATGTTGGCAGTAGTGGCCCCACAAGTGACACTGCAGACAAAATCTAAAGTCATGCAAAGACTACAGATTAACTCTCACACAGTGTTCTATAGATCATCTAGGGCCACAGCACCAGTCCTCACAGGGATTGGTATCTTCTCAGCTATTGGCCTGGGGGCTGGGGGAATTGGAATGGGTGCTTAATTCTATGCTCAGTTGTCTTATGATTTAAAAACCTCTGTTTATGAAGTATCAAAAACTATAGACTCAATTCAAGACCAGATTACCTCTCTAGCAGCAGTTGTGCTACAAAACCATTGTGCCATTGATGTACTGGTGGTGGAGAGAAGTGGTACCTGTGCTATATTGGGGGAAGAATGTTGTTTCTTTGTAAACCAGGCAAGTATAGTCAAGAGTCAAATCCACAAGCTCCAAGAGTTGATAGCAAATAGAAAAAAGGCTCAAGTGGTATAATACAACCCCATGGCCCTCCCGGTGACCCTCCTTAAAATTCATGGGCACCTATAGTAGTATCTATCATAGTTCCTGTAATCACATTTGTTTTTTTCCTGCTTGTAGCACCCTGTATTTTAAAACTCTCAAGGTTTATTCATTCCAGGGTACAAGTTTTCACTGCTAGAGAACTTCTAGTCATGATGGAATCCCCTAGGACCAGCATCTACATGGGAGCTACTCATCATTCCGCATCATGTCATAGCCCCTACCATGATACTACTGTTCAGCAGGAAGTAGCAAGAGAGAGACATGTCATTCCTTAACAACCAAAAGACAGAAATGATGGTTTTTTCCCATGTGTGAGTCAACATGGCACTGCACAGCGCCTCCCTTCAGCACTGCCTTCTGCACTCTTCTTGCAAGCCCAAAAGTTGAACCTCCCACTTTTTGTACAAGCACCAACACTCCCCTAATCCACTGTCAATGCGTCATTCCACCTGACCCTTTACCTCTGCCCCTGTCAATTCCAGATAAAACCTGTGGTTTTTTCTTTGTTTCCTTCAGAGGGTGCTTGCGTCTCTTTGGCAGCCCTCCCATACCTGCAATAAAGGCATTTCTTTCTTTCTGTTTTCTCTCCTTTTGCCTCTCTCATGTTGGAGGACCAAACAGGTAATTTATTTGGGATCACTCTGCTTTTTATGTGTGCATTTACAATTATAATCATCCCTCTTAGAACTGCTTTCATTGTGTCCCATAAATTTTAGTATGTGTGCTTCCCTTGTCACTTGATTCTAAGAACTTTGTTATTTCTTCAATGATGTCTTCTGTGACCTATTGCTTATTCAATAACATATTATTGAATCTCCATGTGTTTACATAGTTTCTATGGCTTGCTGTTCATTTATATCTTTATTCTGCTATGATCTGATAGTATGCAGGAGATTATTTTAACTTTTTTACATTTATTTAAGTATGCTTTATGGCCTAAGATATGATTCACTTTGGAAAACATTCTGTGTGCTGCTAAGAAAAATCTTTATTCTGTTGTTGGATTAAACTGTCTGTAGAAATCTGTTAAATCCATTTGTTCAATGATGTGGTTTAATTCTGATATTTCTTTGTTGATTTTTCATCTGGCTCATCTTTCCAATCCTGAGAGTGGAGTATTGAAATCCCTTTCTGTAACTGTAATGGTGTCTATCTGTCCTTATAAGTTCAGTAGTTTTTGTCTTATCAATTGGGTAGCCCACCATTCAGTGCATAGATATTTACAATTCGTATCTCTTTCTGTTGTATTACTGCTTTCAACAGTGTGTTGTGGTTTGTCTCTTCTAGTCAGTTTTTGCTTCAAGTCTGCTGTGTCTGGAATAAGATAGCAACTTCTGCTTGTTTTTGAGCTCTGGTTGAATTTAGTATCATTTTCTATGCTTTATTTTTAGTCTGTATATTTCTTGTTGGATCAAATGAGCTTCCTGTAGGCAATATATGGTTGCATTTTTTTGTTTTAATCCAACCTGCTAGCCTGTGTCTTTTGACTGGGGAGTTGAGACCATTGATTAACACTGAGAATTATCAGAAGGTGTTTGTTGAATCCTGTCATTGCATTAATTTCCCAGTGCTGATATATTTTTTCTTCTGTTTAATTACTCTTCCAGTTAGAGATATACTTCTCTTTGGACTATTTTATTCTAGTGGCCTTCCTATCCCTGTCTAGTATTCCCTTGAGTATTTTCTACATGGAAAAACTCTACTACTCAGTAAGTTTTCAACATTAATTTTGCAGATAAAAGCCTAGATTGAAACTTTTTTCAATAAGGGGATTTATTTATTTATTATTTATTTTTTGAGACAGGGTCTCACTATGTATTTCAGGCTGGCCTTGAACTCATGCTGATCCTCTTGTCTCAGACCCCTAAGTACTAGAATTACAAGAATGTGTCACTAAGCCCAGTGACATTGTTTTCCTTTACAGTTTGAAAAATTTCACTCCAGGATCTCCTGGCCTTTGAGGTTTATGCTAATAAATCAGTTATTATGAGGGTCTTGCATTTATAGATTGCTTGCTGTTTTTTTCTAACAACTTTTATTATTCTTTCCTTTTGTTAAATTTCTGGAATTTTGATAATGTGTTGTAGAGAGGTTTTCTTCTGGCTGTGATTATTTGGAGATTTGTGTGCCTTTTGTATTTAAATGCTGAATTTCTTCCCTAGATTTGGACATTTTTCTGCTATGATTTTTGTGGATAATTTTTATATATTTTGAGTAATTCTCTAGTTTTTCCTTTATTTCTATTATTCTAAGATTGGCCTTTTTTGTACCAGGAATTGAACTCAGGACCTCACACTTGCCAGGAAGGCCGTGTGCCACTCAGCTACATCCCTGGCTCAAGATTGGCTTTTTGAGTCATTTGGCAGCTGTTAGACCCTGCTTGCATGATGTCCTGTTGTTTTTAGGGTTGAGTTTTGTGGCCCCTGGGATACAAGAGGCGCTATGGGCCGCGTTGAGGGCAGACACACGGGTTTGAGGAGCTAGAGCCCCTCCCCTTACCAGGTTTGAGGAGGCTGGCCCTCCCCATCTGACGGGTGTGAGGAACTAGAGCCCCTCCCCATACCGGGTCGGAGGAGGCCGGCCCTCCCTGTCTGCGTGTCGCCCTCCGCCCTCCGTGGGCCAGGACGCTCCCGTTTCCCCATCTCCCTTAGCTCCCGCCCCTAGCCGCCACCCCTGATCCCCGCCCATACAGTATATAGGCTTCTACATTTCCACAATAAAACGGATCTGTGCCATCAGCCTGGTCTCTGCATTATCAACGCGTCGGTCTTGCCTGCTGTGAGGCCCAACCGCCCCCAGAGTTTATGTTTACTACATTCATCTTGTCTTCTATTTCTGAGATTCTGTCCTCACATTGGTCATATGTACTGCCCATGCTTTCCACTGAATTTTTATTATCTATCTCTGCTTGCTTGCTTTCCCTATTTCCTCATTCTTTTCTGAAATGGTCATTCATGTCTTGTATTATCTTGCTTAACTCAACTAGTTTATATGTTCTTTGAGCTCACTGAACATTTTTCTGGGAAAATTCTTTATCTTTTAAACTAAGTTCTATGTTTCTTCTTTTATTGCTTGAGACATTTTGACCATTTGGTATTTTAGTTTTTGTCCATAACTTCCTAAACTTTATTGTTCATGAGACAAACTTTTGGGGAAATTAGGGGTTTTCAGATGCATCTTGTTGCCATGGTTTCCTCACAGTGATAGTTTTTCCACTGTGGGCTGAAGATCAGTTATGTTAGAGAAACCCTGACACTACTGTAGAGATCTCTTTAATTAGGTTCTCTCAGCCTCTGATATGTCTGTGAGTTTAGTTATATTTTGGTATTTATACACCTCTTTAACATATTCTGCATAATATTCAGAGTCTTCTTTGTGTTTAACATTCTTAAGGGGCTTGATCTCTAGCACTATTCAGAGAGGAGAAAATTAAACATAGTAGTGTTGATGATACAGCATATAAAAAAAACCAATTGAAAGCAACAAGTATGCCAGCATTAAGAATAGAAAAAACACAAGCAATAATAATAGCTAAAGACTAATAGGCTATGGACATACAATCAGTACCAATAATAGCTACCTTTATAATATCCTTAACAATAGGAGATATTCAAAAATAATGTAGACACAATTACAAACCATATATTGACATAAACTAAATATCTACTGAAAACAACAAAGATATCAACAGAAAATAATTCAGTAAATAAGAGCAGAAGTATCTATATAGCTAAAAGTTAATAAAGCTTAATACTAGCAATAATGAAGCTAGAGGGGATAGAGGAAGACAAAAATAAAAAGTATAATTTGAAAAAAAGAAAAAGGAAGATGAAAAAGAGGTAAAAGTGCAATAACATTCGATTAAAGAATAAAAAAGGTTAACAGAAGAAGGTAAATGTAACAGAAAAAGACAAGAAACATAAAGATTAAAAAATACAAAGAGCAAAGCAAACAAACAACCAAAAGAAAAAGAAAAAAGAAAAAAAGAAAGAACGAAAAAAAACAAAGAAAGGGAGTGAAAAGTTCGAAAATTCTTCTGCATGTTTGGTGAGTGGTTTTTTCCAGGATTTATGGTATTGAAATACTTCAGATGTAGTATAGGATACTGAGTCTCAACAAAAGTCTATTTTGATCCCACACCCAATATTTGCTGTCTGAATTCTGAGTCTGCCCCATCTTTCAAGCTGGGCACCATCAGTCACCTGCACAGTATCTGCCTTGCCATGACCCAGGCAGCTCTTGAGGTTCTTGGGGTGAACAACCATAAGAGGATGAGAAAATAAGAGACAAAAGCTGGGGTCAGATGGAGCTCTTACCCTCCTGATGGGCGGAAAGGAGCTGCTCAAGCACTGTAGCACATTTATTTATACCCTCTGAAGAAGAAGGTCAATTTCAACACCAATACCTAGCAACTTGTTTTGCCTGGCTGGCCTTCTTGGAGCTGGAACAACTTGCTTATGTGGCTTGTTTTGGGCTCTCTGTGTTTTCAGGGCTGTTCTTGCTTTAGCCCCACACCTGTAAGCAATCTCCAATTTCAACAGCTTCCTACACTGCTTCAGGGTTTTTTTTTTTTCATTTCATTGGTTCTTATTCTTTATGCTCTTCTATGTACTCCCAGTTATTTCTATCTCCAATTATAGCCTGTGGCTTCATAGGGTGCCTCCCTTGCTCCAGAAGCCCTTTTCTGTGTATACGCCAGGATGTGGCAACCATCCAAGCTGAGTCATATCCCAGATCATGTTGGAAGATGAGAAAATCAAACAGACCAGAACTGTGTGATGCACTTAAGGAGCAAATAGATTCAAGCAACCCTCTGGATCTAATGTTAGATGTTCACACCCGATCCCATCAGAAAACAACTGCCTGACCTGGCCTCTGCAGAGCGTGGACTACTGTTTCTTCACAACCTGAGGTTGCCTCCAACACCCACAATTTAAAGTAGAGGTTTATTTTGACTCATATTTCAGTCCAAGGTAGGACAGTATGGCAGAGGGGCATGGTGGAGGACAGCTGCTCATAGCTTGGTAGAGGGAAAGCAAAGAGAGATCAAGGAAGAAGCTGAGGAGGGAGATACACCCTTCCAGGCCATGCACCTGGTAGCCTACCTCTCCTAATTAGATTCTACCTAGCAGCTATATCACCCCTATAATCCAATCACCTTCCAAATACATTCTTTCTTTCTTTTCTTTTCTTTTTTTGTTTTGTTTTTGTTTTTGTTTTTTTAAGAAAAGCTCTTACTATGCAGTTCAGTCTGGCTTTAAACTCACTGTGTACCCTGAGCTGGCCTCAAACTCCGGTGATCCTCCTACCTCAGCCTACTAAGTGCTGGGATTACAGGCATGCATCACCATGCCCAGTGGGGGACTATTTTAGATTTAAATCATAACACTGCTGCATAAACTTCTCATGGGATCTATGACTGACTTGATCTTTCTCTGTGACTGTGTCTTGTGACTGTTTACCACCTAGTCACTGTGATAGGCTGACTCCAGAGACCCTGAGTTGAAGTTGTTCTGTGACTTCTGACTCGCAAAGTAGCTCAGTCTTAATCAATAAACCCCTTACCTAAGTGGTATCTGGTTATATCACTCCCAAGTATGGTGGATGCTGCAGTGAATTTCTTCTCACATTCTACCCTGTCACGTGGAAGGAGTCACTTTTAGAATAAAACCCCATGATGTATTTTCAGCTTACAGTAATCATGGGCTTTTCTTGAGGCTACTACTGCTAGTCCTTTGTCTTTTCCCAAGAGTGCAAACCCTCTCTGGACTTACCTTGTATTTGAGGAGACAGGGTCTCCTTCCTGGGAGCTGGGGCTAGCATTCCAGACCCCTTCATTTTTTCTTCTGTATTGTCCTCAGTTCATTTGTAGTTTCTAGTTTTCCTGTTAGTGATTTCTTGACACCTGAGCTCCACTTTTTTTTTTCCAGTAAATTGATGTTTTCCAGGTATGTCAATTCCCAGGTGTCCCAGAGAGGCTATATTTTGCTGCCAGTTTTTGCTCTGCCATTTTTAATACTTCCTAGTTTGTGCTGTTTTTAAAATCAGAAAATTAATTTTAGTTTCATTTCCAATGCAAAAAAATAGTGAAGTCACCTTAAATAGATTCTAAATGAATTTGATTGGAGTATAAAAAATAGACAGCATTGACATATATAAATAGTGTGGGAATGTGTCAGAAAGTAGGGGATGATTAACTACAGAAAGACTGAAGGCAAAGAGCTGGAAAAACAGACTTAGTATTTGTTATGCCTTGTATGCAGATGTACCCCCAAAGCCTCATGGGCTTATAGGTGGGACTTTAGATAAAGGGTGTGTCATGCTGGATTAGTGTGTGTGGATATGGATTAAGAATGTGTGATAGGGCCGGGCATATACCTCAGCAGCATAGGGCCTACCTGGCAAGTGCAAGGCACTGAGTTTAATTCCTGGTACAAAAAAATAAAAATAAAAAAATAAAATAAAAGAATGTGTGATAACTAAATCACCTTGCAGATTGGTTTAGCATAGTTCTGGGTGTAGACTTACACCTACCTAAAGTGATCATTCTGACATCTGCTGTTTTTTGTTCTGTTTGTTTTTGGTTTTTTGAGACAGAGTCTTGCTATATAGTTTAGACTGGCCTTGAACTCACAGTGATCTTCCTGCCTCAACCTCCCGAGTGCTGGGTATACAGGCATGCACCACCACACCGGGCTAGTTATGGGTGTAGATAATGGGAAGGCCCAACCTGGGTATGGCACCAACCAAATCATTTGCAGCCTAAATGAAATAAAAGGGGAAGGGAGGCTGGTGCTTCCTACTTTCTGCTTGCCCTGCATAGACTATTTCTGCTTTGCTATGCCACTCTGCTTTGGAGCCAGCTGACTATGGACTGAAAACTCTACAAACTATAAGCTAAACTAAATCTTTCCTTCTTTAATTTCTGGGTGATAGGCATTTTGTCTGTATGATGAGAAAAGCAACTAAGAAAACATTCATACACAGACCAAGAAAGGGAGAATTATGGCCACTGGAGAGGTCTTACTGACAAGACTAATCCTATTGTGTAGATCAGTATCTCTGAAAGCCTAGTAGCTCTAAATTACAATGAGAGAGAGAGAGACAGAGAGAGAAACAGACATAGAGAGACAGAGACAGAAAGAGATAGAGACAGAGATAAGACAGGAAGAAAGAGAGAGGGAGAATATACCTGGTTAGTAGTGAGAAAGATTATAGATACATTTTTAAAACTGAAAAAGTTTTTATATTAAATGAATGTGTCATATGCTACATTATTTATAAATGAGTTTTTTGGGGAAAGAATTTAGCAAGGAAGAGTCATGGTTCAGTAGATTAGTTGAATCAGAAGTTGAGAAGATGATCAAAAAATCAGTTTCCCCAAAACAAAAGGTTTAAATGGTTTAAAGAATAAATTCTATGTGGTTACAAGGAACATATAAACATATCTTTTTTAGATATTTTGGAGCAAATATAAAAAAGATCGCTTCTCAATTCATTTTTAATCTTAATATTATTGGTACACTTTTGACATACATAATGATAGTATTCATCACAGGGAATTTGTACATTTACATACCATATCTTAATTATTTTTCATTTTTTTATTCCCCTCCTTTCCTTTCATTCCTTCATCTCCTCTTCTTTTACAGAACTTTGTTACTGTTGTTTTTCTTCCATTGTTTTCTAATGTTTTATCACTATTTCCTCTCTTCCCATACCCTTAGCCCCATGCTTGTTCCCTTTCCATTTGAATATTTTCTTCCTACTTCCCAGTATCTATCATATATTTTCATCCTTATTTACCCTTTTAGTTTCTCACATAAAAGAAACAATGTAAAATTTAAACATGTGTCCGATTTATTTCACTTAAATTATGGTCTCAAGGTGCATCTATTTGCTTCAAAATGTCTCAAGTTTATTCCTCTTTATGGCAGGGTAATACTCCATTGTATGTAAAAACCATATTTTCTTTATCCATTTATCTGTTGATGTGCATCTGGGCTGTTTCCAAGATTTAGCCATTACAAATTGTGCTGCTATAGACACATGTGTGCATATAGTGCTGTAGTATGATGCTTTTAACACTTTTGGGAAGACCTACGAATAGTAAGGTCAAATGGAATCTCAAGTTTCAGTTTTTTTGAGGAATCTCCACACTGATTTCCACAGTCATTGCACCAGTCTACATTCCCACCAACAGAGGACAAGGGTTCTTTTTTTTCCCATAGCCCTTCCAGCATTTGTCATTTGTTGATTGACTTCTAGTTGATACCTATTCTTTCTAGAGTGAGGTGGAATCCAAGTGTTGTTTTAATTTGCCTCTCTCAAATGACCAGTGATGTCAAATTTTTTTTCATGTCTTTATTTGCCATTCATACTTATTCATCTGAGAAGTGCCTATTCATTTCAGAAACCCATTTTTGGATTGGGTCTTTAAATTTAGGGGGTTGATTTTTTGAGTTCTATATATATCCTAGATACTAGTCCCTTGAGTAATATCTGATAAAATTTTCCCCACATTCTGGGTTGCCTCTTGACTCTGTTGGTGATTTCTTCTGGTGTGCAAAAGCTTTTTTATAAGAGGAGATTCCATTTGTTGATTCTTTGCATTACTTCCTGTGTGATGGGGGTTTTGTTCATAAAATCTTCGTCTCCATGTATGTCTTCAAGAATTCCACCTGTTCTATCTTCCAGCAGATTGTTTGAGTTTTAGCAAATAAATACATGAAAAAAATGTTCAACAGCACTGGCCATTTGAGAGATGCAAATGAAAGTAACACTGAGATTCCACCTCACCCCAGAAAGAATGGCTAGTATTAAGAAGTCAACCAATAACAAGGGGCTGTGAAGAAAAAGGAACCCTTCTCCACTGTTGGTGAGAATGCAGGCTGGTGTAGCCATTGTGGAAGTCAGTGTGGAGATTCCTCAAAAAGCTGTGGTTGGAGGTCCCAGTTGACCCAGCTCTTCCCCTTCTGGGTAGCTTCCCAAAATAATTAAAAACATCCTACCACAGCCATATATGTGCACCCATGTTTATAGCTGCCCAGTTCATAATAGCTAGATCTTGGAAACAACCTAAGTGACCCTCAACTGAGGAATGGATAAGAAAGATGTGGTATTTCTATATAATGGAATACTACTCAGCTATAAAGAATGATAAACTAGACATTTTCACTCTTAAATGGATGAGTATTGAAAATATACTTCTCAGTGTACTAAATAAGTCACACATATGTAACCATCGCATTATTGCATGTGTGTAATGAACTGAAAGAAAATCTATGTATATAAACAATTAGTTAAGACAGTTAAAGAAAAAGAATTTTGAGTGAAAAGTAGTTTTCACAGGGTCATCTTCAGATTTCATTTTTAATGCAAAATGTTTATTTGAAACTAATAGAGCAATCATAACAAAAAAGATAGTCATATAGTTGGTTTCTCTTGATTCACTGGGGCAAAAGCTTTGTGCTAATAATTTTCTGGACAATGTTTCATGTCTATATCTTTTATCCTAAACAATTGTTGTGAATATAACAATATGCAATGTGCTGATTATTGTTACTCTCCTATTGGCTGGTTGTGAAATTGTTTTGCTTTAGTTTCTTTTCTTTTGTTTAAATTTAAAAAATGATTGTGCTTTAACACTTAGATCTTTGATCATTTCAATTTTACTTTAGTGCATGGTAAGAGATGTGGGTGTAGTTTTAATCTTTGGCATGTGATAAATTAGTTTTATAAGCAGTATTTATTACAGAAAGTATCTTTCCTCTACTGAAGATGTTTGACACCTTTCTCAAAGATAAGGTGGCTGAGCCAGGCATGGTGGTGCACGCCTTTAATCTCAGCACTCGGGAGGCTGAGGTAGGAGGAGCGTTGTGAGTTCGAGGCCAGTTTGGGCTACAAAGCGAGCGCAAGGCCAGCCTATGCTACATAGTGCAAACCTGCCTCAAAAAACCAGGTCTGGGAGTTTGGCTCAGTGGCTTAAACACCTGCCCTGTTAGGTGCGAGGTTGTGAGTGCCACAAAAAAAAAAAAAAAAAAAAAAAAAGGATAAGGTGGCTGAGGGTGTCTGGACTTGTGTCTGCATCTTCTAGTCTGTTCCACCGATACTTGGATAGATTTTATTTTTTTATTTTAATTTTTTCCAATACCATCCTGTTTTTATCATTGTAGCTTCATAACATAATTTCAAGTCAGAGATTGTGATATGCCCTGCCTTGCCACTGTTGCCTGGAATTGCAATTATGACTTGTGTCTAGATGTCCCCCCAAAGTCTCATACAGTCATAGGTGGGGCTTTTTCAGAAGTGGTTGGATCTTGAGTGTGGGATGCTGGGATTAATTCATGGTGCAATGCTGCGATCAAAGGTACTAGGACTAAGAGTGTGAGTACTACTTACCCTAAGTATCTTGGATAGAAATAACTGTAGTTAAAAGCGATACAGGATTTCAATACAAGTTAATAGGAAATCAACAATGGCTACCATAATATGTCTTGTTATCTTCAAAATAGTTGCCCATACCAGCAGACATAATAAAATCAAACAAAACGGAATAAAACCTAAAGAAACAAAACAATGAAAATGATACAGGATTTCAAAACAAGATAACAAGGAAATTAACACTTTCCCTTTTTAGACATTTCCTCCCCTTTCACTTTCATAATATCTATTGTACATTTTGGATCTCACTAACTCCTTCAGTTTTTTATACTAGGGAGAAAACACGATGTTCACCTACGTGAGTCTGAACCATTTCACTTATGAGCATGATCTCAAATGTATCCATTTACCTACAAGAGCCTCGAGATTATCCTTCTTTATAGCTGAGTAGCTTTCTATTGTATAAAAATGTCATAACTTCCTTATTCATTCTATAGTTGATGGGCAAGCTACTCCTGCTTTTCTCTGGTTCCTATCACATAAAGCATTGTTTTTTCTCCTTTGGATTTCAGTCTATAAATTTCCTTTTGAGTTAAATGTGTTTCTTGTATACAGTATATTGATGGATCTTGTTTCTTGATCTACTCTGCCTGTGTTTATTTATATTGGTGAAATGAAGCCTTCTACTTTAATGGTATGACCAACATGCACTGGTTTGTTTCTGCCATGCTATTTTCCTGCCATTGGATCCCTACTTTTCCCCTTTGTTCAATTGCTTGTCCCACTCAGCAAGCCCACTCTGCTGCTGTTCCTGGAACCATGGACATCTTTATCTCTCTCTAGAATATCCTTCAGCAATCTTTGTAGGGATGATTTGGTGATCATTAATTCCAGTTGTTCTTTGTCATGGAAGTATCTTCTTTCTCTATTAATTTTGAAAGATAGTTTTTCAGGGTACATCAATCTGGGATGCATGTTGTTTTCTTTCCAGACTTGAAATACTTCAGTACAACCTCTTCTTGACTTGATGGTTTGTGTTGAAAGGTCTGTCGTGATTTTGATGGATTTTCCTTTATAGGTAATCTGTTTCTTTTCTCTAACAGGTTTTAATATTCTGTTCTTGTGCTGAATTTCTTGGATCTTGGTTATTATATATCTGAGTGTAGATTTATTTTGGTTCTGGCTAGTTGGAGTTCTATATGCCTCACTTATCTGTATCTCATGTCCTTTTCCCATACTTGGGAAGTTCTCTGCACTTACATCTGTAAATAGTTTTTTTTTTTTGTCATTTGTGTTGACTCCTGCTTTTTTGTTGACATCTATTGCTTTTAAATTATTTTTCTTTATGCTGTCTTGCAGCCATTAAATTGTTATTTCATGATGCCTTGTTATTTTTAAGAGATCTTTCCTTTTGTGATCACTAGCTGAAATCCTGTCTTCAAGGTCTGAAAGTCTATCTTCAATTTCATTTAAGTGGTTTTGCCAGCTTTCAATGGAGTTTTTAATTTCCTGGGTATCTCACTGAATCTGTTTCATGCATTTTAATTCTTCCCTATATTGTTTATTCAAGGTTTCCCTCATTTTCCTATGCTCCTCTTTTTTAAAAAAAATCTGTGTCTTCTTTAGATAGGCTCAGCAATCCTTTTATTATGTTTGTCATTTCTCCTTTTACCTGAGATATTATTTCTGATCTGATTTCTTTTACAGCCTTATGAAGTAGTTTCTTTACTTCAGCTGCCATCATCCCTGAAATTTCAGGTGTGTGACTTTCAATTTATTCCATGTGTATGTCTCCTGGACTTGTTCTGTAGGGGCTGGAGGGCAGAGATTACTTTACCTCCTTCATCTTGACATTTTCCTGAGTTCCTCCAGACAAGACAGTTCCCTGGCCCTTCCTATGTTGGCTACCCATTCACGGTGTTGGGGAATGGGCCAGGCACCTGGGTTTCTCCGAATTCAGTTTCCTTAGGCCCACTAGGGAGGTAGTGGGGCTTCTCCATACCTGCATGGCTACACCAAGGAGACTTCCCCGATGGCTGGTTGGCATGCAGGTGCAGGGCTGGCTGCTTCCCCTGGGGTTGACTGCTGCTTCTCTTGACTAGCGCTGGTTACCTGCAGGAAGTGCCCCCAATGGCCAGCAGATGCACAGGGGCAGGACTGGCTGCTTCTTCCCTTGATTCATGCTGGTTACTGGCAGGAAGCATCCCAGATGGCCAGGGGATATGTGGTGTCAGGGATGGTTGCTTTTTCTCCTGGAGATGGCTGCTTCTTCTCCTACTTTATTTAATCTTTCAAAGAACTGACTCTTTGATCCACTGATTCTTTGTATTGTTTTCTTAGTCTTAATTGCATTAATTTCTGACCTGGTCTTCATAATTTCCTTTCTAGTACACATTTGGGGTTTAATCTGATCTTCTTTTTCTAGATACTTGAGGTCTAACATTATGGTATTTATTTGAGCCCATTCTGTTTTTCTGGTGTGGGAGTTCACCAGTATAAATTTCCCTCAAAGGACTGTTTTTATTACCTCCTATAAGTTCCAGTATATCATACTGACATTATCAATTAACTATAGAAACTGTCTAAAGCCTTTGGCTGTTTATGAGGCTGTTACTTAATTTCCATGTGTTTATGTAGTTTAGTGGTTTCTTTTGCCATTGATTCCCAATTTCATTGCACTACAAACTAAAAATACACATGGGATAATTTCAGTTAATTTGGATTTACTTAAGTATGTTCTATGGCCCACCGTGTACTCTATTTTGGAGAAAATCCTATGTGGTGCTGAGGAGAGTGTATATTCCATTGTTGGGTGGAACACTCTGAAGCTACCTTCATTCAAAGATTTGGTTCAGCTCTGATATTTCTTTATTGATCTTTTGTCAACAAAAAATTAGTTGCTTAAACTATTTCTGATAGGTGGGGTATTGAGGTCTTATGTGATAGTGCTTGTTTGAATTTTCTTGTCCATTAATAATTGTTTTATATACTTGAGTTGCTGGTAATTGGTACACATACATTTATGACTGCTATTTCTTCTTGGATTGTTTACATAGCAAATATGTTGTGACCTCTGTTTGTTCTGATCTGTCTTGGCTTGAAATTCAACTTGTCTGCCAATAGAATTGATACCATTGTCTTTTTCTGGGTTCCTGTCATATGCAGTATTGCTTTACATTCTTTGACTTTTAGCCTGGATTTCTTTTTGAGTTAAATGTGTTCCTTTTATGCAAAATATTGTTAGATCTTATTTCTTGATCCATTCTGCCAGTCTGTTTCTTTTAATTGGTGAATCAAGACCATTTACATTGATACCTATAACAGATATGCATTGACTTATCCTTGTTAAATTATTTTCCTATTAGTGGTTCTCCCTCTTTCCCTTTTGTTTAATTGCTTGCCTATATGGAGCCATTGAAGCTGGAAATTGATCACATGTACAGGGCCAGGGCATGGCTGTTCCAAGAACAAAGAGCACCTGGGGCAAACCACATGAAGAAGCTGCTTCAGCCCAGAAAAACACCAAGTCCCTAGATAATCCAAACAATGTGTTGCTAGGCAAAGGGGTGCCACATGACATTGTGTTGCTAAATGTGTAAATAAAGGCGCCTACAGTGAGGGGGCATTTCCTTTCCTCCCTTCAGGAGAGCAAGGGCTCCACCTGACTCCAGTTTTTGTCTCTTTTCTTTATTTTCTCATCTCTTTGTGGTCCTTCACTCCAGGAACCTCAAGAGCCATGCTGGGTCATGGCACTTGTCTTACCTGGTGTATTCATTCTATTAGGATTCATGGAACTGTTGTCTTCATTGTCTTTCTTTTTTTTTTTTTTTTTTGCGGCACCGGGGATTGAACTCACAGCCTTGCGCCTGCCAGGGCAGGCGCTTAAGCCACTGAGCCAAACTCCGGGCCCTGGTTTTTTGAGGCAGGGTCGCACTATGTAGCTCAGGCCGGCCTTGCGCTTGCGTTGTAGCCCAAGCCGGCCTCGAACTCACAACGCTCCGCCTACCTCAGCCTCCCGAGTGCTGGGATTAAAGGCGTGCGCCACCACACCCGGCTTCCATTGTCTTTTTCTGGAGTATCCTTCAGAACTTTTTGGAATACTGGTTTGGTGGTCATGACTTCCTCCATGTGCTCTTTATCTTGGAAGTACCTTACTTCCCCATCAATTTTGAAAGATAATTTTGTGAGATACATTAATCTGGGTTGGACATTGCTTTCTTTTAGGGATTGAAATACTTCATTCCAAACTCTCCTTGATATAAGAGTTTATGTTGAGAAGTCTACTGTGATTCTGATGAATTTTTCTTTATAGGTGATTTGTTTCTTTTCTTTAAAAGTTTTTTTAAAATTTTATTTCAAAGATAGTAAAATCCAACAAAAGATAACAGAACAATCAAAACAAAGCAATAGAACTGGCATAGAACTTCAAAGAGAGACACTATGAAAACAATAGCTACTATATTGTATCTTGTTACTTTCAGAATAGTTGACCATTCCATCAGGCATAGCAAAAACAAATCAAAAACAAAACACAATAAAACCAATAAAAACAGGATGTGAAATGAAGAAAAAAAAAAAGGAAACGAAAATTAAACAAAATTAAGAAGAACAATGACAACAATATTGGGCTCGAAGACAAGACAGAGGACATTCCCACACATTTGCCACACTATACAATGTCATCTACCCAAGAAATGCTGAGACTGAGGGCACCAGGCCTGCAAAATAACCTAACAATACAAGCATTTAGTTGCTTTATGTACCCTAGTTGCCATGAACTTAGCAAGTCCTCTGAGCAAGCAGGATGCTTACTGGGGGGCAGAGGGAGAAGTCCTCGATTAATAGCCTGCGCACTGGTAGGCCTATGGGACACAACTCTCTTTCTCTTCCTGGAGTTTGCGCAGTCATGCAAACTCACCAGGGAGGCAGGTGGGCTTGCTTCTGGTTGCTACCTCTCGACCCAACATGGAGGGTTCTCAGAAGGCACATAGTTGTCTCCCTGGGTTTCACGCAGTTGCACAAACTCACCAGGGAGGCAGGCGGGCTTGCTTCTGGTTGCTGCCTCTCGGCCCAACATGGAGGGTTCTCCTAAAAGTTTTTAATAGTCTATTCTTATGTTGAATTTCTAGAAACTTGACTTACCTTGCTAGTGTTTTTCTCTGATCATGTCTAATTAAAGTTCTACATGCCTCAAATTATCTGTATGTCAATTTTTTTTCCATGCTTGGAAAGTTTTCTCCTATCCTATGAATGGGGTTTTTTTAGTATCCTTTGTGCCATCTTATGATTTTTCATTGAGTCTGATTAATCTTATATTATTCTTTGCATTGTCTATCAGCTGTTGGATTGATTTTTTTGTCCCTTGTTATTTTATAGAAGCCTTTCATTTGATAACTGCTAACCCTAAACCTGTCTTCTAGAACTGATATTCATTCTTCACATTGGATGATTCTGCTGTTCATAGTTTCAATAGAATTTTTAATCTCCTGGATATCTGTTTGAATCTGTTTTATGGAATCTAGTTTTTTCCTATGTTGGGCATTCATGGCTTCTATCACTTTCCTAAATTCTTCTATTCTTTAAAACTCTTTACCCAATAGTCATTAAAAATATAATCATTGGTTATGATCTCTTTAGCTTTCCATTTTTATGATTTTTTTCTAGAGACTCATTCATCTGCTTTGTTACTTGCAGTGCTACCATTTCAGAAAGGTCAGCTGTTTGGCTTTTGATTTCTTCCACCTCAATACCTCACTGCATCAGATGAGCTAAAGGTTGGTGTTGGCATCTCAATTCCATGTTTTCTAATTTTCTATTAAAATTTTTTTGGTTTATGCTTGCAAATTCCTTATGGTAGGTAGCCTTATTACTAATATTGAGACCACTTTAGGAAATGACCACTTTTCAGGGATGTCTTCTAGATGTAGCTTTTGCATCCATCCCAAGATCCTGCCTCTTCAATTTATTAGGGATGAGAGGTTGCTGCCTGTTTGACCTAGAACCTAGTTCTTTGGTGGTGGACTATGGTATTGTTTATGACCAATGACAATCTTAGTATTGATACTACAAGAAAAAACAACTGATCACAACAACTATGTTAACTTGGCTAAAGTAGTACCATCAGTAATAACGATAGCATCAAGGACAGTCCAGAAAATGACACTGTGATTAATGTTAATTTGCCATCCTTAACCATAGGTATGAGATTTATTGTCATAGAATCTAAAATAAATCAGAAAATTTTATACGGTAAATATTCCCTAAATAGAGTGATTTTACTCTTAGCAGAGAACATTTAAAAGGAATAAGGGTAAAAAAAAGAGAAATAAAAGAAGAGAGATCAGAAGTAAGGCTGATGGAAAAAGTAATATTACTCAGGCTCCAGGATATTGGTGAAAAATACATGAGGGAAAGAAAGAAGAAGAAAAAAAAAAACAGGAAACAAAACAAAACAACAATTAAAAACAATGTTCTCATTCATTAAAAAACAAAAGCAAAGAATAAAAAACAACAAAGAAAAAGGAGAGATTTGCAGTGATTTCAAACCTGTATTTAGTTTTAGGGGTCTACAGTTTCGTGGAAATGTCCAATTCAGTGCATATCTCTGCTGTCATGGTAGACATAGGAGGCAGACAGAGCTGAGACCCAAGCTGAATAATCGCAGCAAGTTTGCAGTAGGATTAGGGCATGTTACTGACAACCCCAGCAAGCCTGCAGTAGGATTAGGCTGGAGTGCTGAATAACCCCAGAAAGTATGTAGTAGGAGTAAGGTGGGGTGCTGATTCCAGTTCTTTCAACTTCACAGAGGTTTATCCTGCTCCTGGCCTTTGGCTGTGGTAATGGGGCCTGAGTTGTTCAGCCTACAACACTCTGGGTGTCTCTTGCCAGCCCAACCTTGGCTCCCTGACCCTGGATGTCTCCTACAGTTGTACTTCACCCAGTCACTGTGAGATTTCAACAATAGGAGCCCTGAGATGGAGGCAACTCATGGCATTTCCAAGCCCTGTGTTCAGCTGGTCCTTCCCTGTCACCGAGCACTCTCTTCAGGGAACATGGCAGTCACTTGGACAGGAGTTACTTACCAGGTGTTATAGTGCACAGCATCCACTGCTCCATTCCACTGGTGTGTTTCTCCATGGAGGCCTGTGGTGCCACCCACCTGCACTGTGTCTTTGTAGATTCAATCTTCCCATCTCATGCCATTGACCAGGAGCTGGGGAGAAAGTGCAGATTGCCCCCTCCCTTTTCTCTATTTTAGTCTATCTCTGAACTTTCTTTGTGGACTCAAATTTTCCCTTTGCATCCTTCCCTCCTTTTCTTCCTCAAGCAGTTATTTTCCAATGTCTGGATTCCCAGTCTTGGAGAGGTCAATGCCATGTTCCTGATGCTCACATCAATTCATTATAAATCTGACATCAAAATCAGATCAACAATAAATATTAAAAATAAATCTAAGAAGCAGTCACTTAAAAATACAGGTAAAATCATTCTGAATAAAGCAATAGAAAAAGTTACTAGTTATGTCTAAAAGTGGAGCATGACAAACTAAGATGTAGTTCAACAATTCAAAATAACACATTCATTCAAAGCCAATCATGTATGTAGGTCCATAGAAAACTGATTACATTAATAGCTAAAGGAAATAAGTGAAAGACTCATCTAGAAAAATACTGAAAGTATGTTAATATAAATTTTATTTCTATCTTAGTTTCAAATTAAAATTGTAGAGACTTCACTTGTCATGATAACAACTATCTGAAATCAACAGCCAGTGTTATTTTTAACAATCAAATGCTACATCTGAAGCCAATTCTTGATATTTTCACTTTTTGAATTCTTCACCAAAATAATAATTACTATGACTTATTATATAGTTTGACTTAAATAATGTTTCTGAATATGGCTCAGAAACTACTTACAGGGCAAGAAAGATCACAAATTGGTGAAGGATCCAGGGTATAATGAAACATTATTTGCCATTGGTATGGTTTGAATATGTCCGCTCCAAGTTCATGTTGATATTTAACTCACAATGCAACAATATGAAGGGGATGGGCTTTGGAAAATGATTAAGTCATGAGAGTTTCATCCTTGTGAATGTACTAATTCCTTGTAAAATGGCTGCAGGGAACTATCTTGGGCCCTTTTGACTTTTCATCCCTTCTGCCATATGATACAACATTCAGGATTCCATACTGGAAGTAGAGACTAGGACCTTCACCAGACTCAGAACCTGCCAGTACCTTGATCTTGGACATACAGCCTCCAAAAACAAATTTGTATCATTTATAAATTAGCCAATCTCAGGTGTCTGTTAAAGCAGAACTAATGAACTAAGACAGTCATACACAATTACACATGTGCGCGTGCACACACACACAAGCCATCTTTTTTTCCTTAGAAATGTATAACATAAAGTGTAAGAATGATTTTATTTTCCTCTGAACTTTACCACAAGAAATGCAATTACACAAATATAATGATAACAGCATTCATGTGGGAAGCTCTGCAGTGTGATAATGGTGTATCCTTGCTGGAGAAAAAGCACCTGCTTGTACACACAAGACAATGAAGCACAAAAATCAGACTTGAAGTGGAACATTATGAGTGTCGATTTTAAATTGTTTGTATCTGCTTACATTTGTGGCAGAATCAATCAGCTCAAGGAATGTGACACAGGGCAGCATAAATGTCTGTGTGCAATATCCATTTATGAAATGAAAGATATCATTCCAGAAGAAAAAAATTCCACAAAAGACTGAGTTGAAATTTTTCATTAAGACCATGTTCATTTGGTACTGTGATGTGATTTGAGTTTTCTTCAGGTCTTTTGTGATTTGGGAATATCCTGCCCCTACTTACCTTGCCCATCAGCACTATCTCCTTCCACAAGGATTTTCCTCAAATCCCAGGGTACACTTACTACAAATCCATGTTTTTTTGAATCTTTTTCTCTTCAGCTCACATATTTCCTTTTTTTTTTTTTTTTTGCAGCACCGTGGATCAAGCTCACAACCTCGCGCCTGCCTGACAGGTGCGTAAGCCGCTGAGCCAAACTCCCAGCCCTGGTTTTTTTGAGGCAGGGTCGCACTGTGTCAGCTCACATATTTTCTATGCTGAAAGCTTTTTAAAGTTCAGTCTTCAGCTTATTTAAAATAAACTCATTACACGTAATTTTAAAAATCCAAAATCCCTGTTTCTTTTACTTAAAATGAAATGTATTTATAACAAGTTAAAGGCCTAGTAACAATCATTTATGCTTTACCACTCATCCGGGAGTACTATAAGAACTTTAAATGTAAAATTCCACCTCAACATCACTATAACCCTATGAGATAGACATTATCACCTATTTTCAGATGAGAAAACTGTGGTACAGAGATATTAAATGTATTGTATTTCTTTACACAGCTGGTGTGTGCAGGGTGAGGAGAGTACCCTATGTGGAGTGCTTCTCATATTTGTTACCAACCACTTTGGCATGCTGCCTCAAGAACATTGGTCAAAATATTTAGAGGACACATTTTTTTCTTTTACACATGCCAATCATTCATTTGCTTCTACTTTTATCACACTCTTTGAAATACGTGCTGTTAAAAGCCACTATTCTGGGAACGGTAGAAACACTGAAACAAACTCTGACATGTATGCACATACATATATGCATTTATACTTGCCAAGACAGACCATAGAATTAAAATTTCTGTTCCCCAAAACAAGCCATAGAAACTCTAATCTTGCCCCTGTTTTGGAGTTGGTCATAAGGAAATTTCTTGTCTTTGTCTGATAGTAAATGACAAGATCTGCATTTCAGAAGAGATCTGGCCTCATACCCACAAAGGAAGAATGCTGAAGAATACACAGAAAGACCTTGCTGGGTTTCGCTACCCAGTCTACTAGCATTAGATAATATCCCTTTGTCCATTTATATTTTTATATAGACACTCTTGCTTCAATTGTCGCAATGAAATCTCCATAAAAATAAAAAAACAGGGTTCTGAGAGTTTTGAGGGGTTGCACACATAAAGATTTCCAGGGTGGTGTACTTCAAGAGGTCATGGAAGGTCTTGTTTTTTTGCCATACTGTGCCCAATGTATCTCTTTATCTGTATCCTTCATAATGTTCTATATCATAAACTGGTGTGTGTTAATGTTTCCTGAATTCTGTGAAATGCTTGAGCCATTTAATTGAACCAAAGTGCGTGTTGTGGGAACCACTGGCTATAGCCCATTGTCAGAAGTACAGATACAATAACCTGGAATTTGTTGTATGAAGTACATGTGTTGGCGGGGAGGTCTTGAGTACTGACCTTTTACCCTATGAAATCTAATGTTTTCTCAAAATAGTACCAAATTAAATTGAACTGGAGGATGTTTAGTAGATGTTAGCTGGTGCAAATTTATTGCTTTCTTGGTATGCAGAGAAATGAACATCTGGTGTCGGAAGTGATTTCTGTTGTGAGAATATAGTAGCAGAAATTATTTGAACATGAGTTTGCTTTTTCTACACACAAATAACAAATCGGTGTTTCAGAAATTGAAGGAATATTTAAATTCAGTACAAAATAAGAGATTTATCAATTATATAAGTGATTTATTATAATCAGACTGTAAAATTAACTTTAGGTAGTTCATGGTAAAATGTTCTTTAATCCACAGTATATGTGACATTTTTTCAATGAAATAAATTCAAAAATTCATTCCCCTTACTTAATCCTGTTTAAGTTTGATAGTTTGCCCTAAAAATATCGAATTCACAAAGCCAAAACCAAAAACCACATGGTCATCTCAATAGACACAGAAAAAGCATTTGACAAAGTCCAATACCCATTTATGAAAAAAAAACTCTACAGAAAATTGGAATGGAGGGTCTTTACCTCAATCTGATAAAAGCCATCTATGAAAATAAACAGCTAATATCATACTAAATAGTCAAAAGCTGAAAGCTTTCACTCTAAAATCAGGAACAACACAGGGTTGTTTACTGTCACCACTCTTATTTAACATAGTTCTGGAAACATTAGCTAGAGCAATTAGACAAGAGAAAGAAATAAAAGGAACAAAGATAGGAAAGGAAGAAGTTAAATCATCATTATTTGTGGATTATATAGTACTCTACATAGAAGACCCCAAAAACTCCACCAAAAACTTGTAGCCTAATTCTGCAGTCAACACTCAAAAATAAACAACATTCCTTTACACAAACAACAAATTCACTGAGAGAGAAACCACACCCTTCATGATAGCATCCAAAAAATGAAACATTTAGGAATCAATATAACAGAGGAGGTAAAAGATCTGTACATTGAAAATTATGGTTCACTGAAAAAGGATATTGAAGAGGATATCAGAAAATGGAAAGATATCCCCTGCTCATGGATAGGAAGAACCAATATAGTGAAAAAGGTCATAGTACTAAAATTGTTATACAGATTCAATACAATTCTCATCAAAATACCAATAGCATACCTCACAGAACTACAGGAAACATTCCTAAGCTTCGTTTGGAAAAAAAAAAAAAAAGACCTAGAATAGCAAAAGCAGTTCCGGGTAACAAAGGCAAGGCACGGGGCATCACAATTCATGACTTGAAATTATACTACAAAGCTATAAAGCTACTATGATAAAATCAGCATGGTACTGGCAAAAAGAAAGAAAGAAAAAACACCACACCTGAGGACCAGTGAAACAGATTAGAAGATGCAGACACAATTACAAACACACTCAGCAGCCTTATCTTTGACAAGGTAACCAAACACGTTCATTGGAAGAGAGATAGCCTCTTTAACAAACAGTGCAGGAAAAACTGGTTTTCTACATGTTCAAGACTGAAACTAGACTTATGCATATCACCATGTATTAAACTGAAGTCAAAATTGATCAAAGATCTAAATATTAAAACAGAAACACTAAATTGACTGAAAAAGAAAGTAGATAGAAATCTTGAAGACCTAGGGGTAGGCAGAGAGTTCATGAACACAACCCAAACTGCATGGAAATACTTCAAAGAACGAACAATTGTGACCTCATCTGATTAAAAAGCTTTTGCATAGCAAAACAAATCAACAGAGTGAAAGGACAACCCACAGAAGGGGAAAATGTTTCAGTCAGTTGTCACTCAAGGACTTCTATCTAGAACAGATACAGAGTTGAAAAATTCAGACCCCTCCAATTCAATGACCCAGTCCAAAAATGAGCATCTGAGATGGGTACACACTTCTCAGATGAAGAAATACAAACAGCAAATGAATCTATGAAAAAATGTTCAACATCACTGGTTATTCGAGACTTGCAAATTAAAACAACACTGTGATTCCATCTCACCCCAGAAAGAAAGGTTATCATCAAGAAATCAACCAATAACAAATGCTGGGGGGGGGGTTGTAGGGAAAAAGGAGCCCTTCTCCACTGTTGGCAGGAGTGTAGACTGGTACAACCATTGTGGAAATCAGTGTGGAGAGTCCTTGAAAAACTAGAACTAGAGGTCCCATTTTACCCTGATATTTCCCTTCTGGGTAACTTCCCAGGAGAATTAAAAATATCATACCACAGCAACATGTGTGCTCCATGTTTACAGCAGCACAATTTGCAAGAACTAAGTCTTGGAACCAACCCAAATGCCCATCAACTGAAGAATAGATTAAAAAGATGTGGTATTTTTATACAATGCAGGACTACTCAGCTACAAAGAAGGATAAACTTGAGAATTTTATAGGTAAATGGATGCAATTTAAGGCCATACTCATTAGTGAAATAAATCAGACTCACATGTGTAAACATCGTATTGTCTCCCTGGTATGAGAAACTGAAAGAGTAAATAAGGTCTAAAATGTAAAAATGATATTGTGAAATAGAAAGAAATTGTTAAAAAGGAGAAAGGAACTAGAATGGGTGAAAGGGGAAAAGACAGTAGGGAAAAGGGAAAACATGCAAGTCAGTTATACTATTACTGTCTATTAGTTAATTAAAAAGGAAGATTAGTGCTATTATTGATTGAAGAAAATTTTATGCCCATGTCTGGAACCCTGAGCAACTACTTTAAAGATAACAACACGTAATGTATTAACTATTGTTATTCTACTATTTTTGTTATGAGATTTTGTTTGACCCTTTTCCATAAAATAAAAAAATAAGTAAATTGTACCAACAAACTTAATAATGATTTTAAAAATCACAAATATAAATGCCATGCTAAGAGAATCCTATATAATGGAGTCTAGAGTATCACAGCCCTTCTCCCCCCCACCCACAGGGTGAATTTAGAACATAATCTGGAGTATTACCAGTTCTTTCCATTTGTATCTCTTCCTACTATGGAACCCCATTTCTGTACTATACCATTCTGCAGATTCAGTTACTCTCCACAGCTGCTGTTCTTGCTACTAAGCAATGAACAGACTTTTCTCCATTTTCTTTCTTAACTTTTGCCATTCATGATTTCTGACTACTCTAGATTTTTATTGTCTCATAGCTTCTGATCATTGCATGTTTTCTGAGTATTGACTCTAGTCCATGTGAACAAAGCTAGTGTGCTTCCCATCGAGATCAAGGACATACCTCCCCTTACTCTATTCAGTGTTCATGGAAACCTTGGAACTCGTCTATTTAAGATGGCAGTTTCACAAAATGGAAAGTTCCTGGCTTTACTTACAAGTCCGTTGATAAAAATACAGTTAAAATGTCCTAACCATATAAATGATGGAAACGTTGAAATGACCTAAAAATTTTGACAAAAATCTTTGGGAAAGAAATATTATAAACATTTACTGATCTCATACTAATCTTACTAAAGACTAGTGTATTACAACAGTAATTGACTTTTATTTCACATATCTGGCCACATACACAAATAATGTATGCTAGAAAGATGTTAGTGGCTACCTGCATGCCAATGCAAATGAAAACAACACTGAGATTTCACCTCACCCCAAAAAGAATGGCAAGTATTAAGAAATCAACCAATAACAAGTGCTGGAGGGGCTGTGGAGAAAAAGGAACCCTTCTTCACTGTTGGTAGGAATGCAGGCTGGTGCAACCACTGTGGAAATCAGTGCAGAGATTCCTCAAAAAGCTAGGATTGGAGGTCCCATTTGACCCAGCTATTCCTCTTCTGGGTATCTTCCCAAAAGAACTAAAAATATCATACCACAGCGATATATATGCACCCCTGTTTATAGCAGCACAGTTTATAATAGCCAGATCTTAGAAACAACCTAAAGGCCCACTGACTAAGGAATGGATAAAAAAGATGTGATATTTCTATACAATGGAATGCTACTCAGCCAAAAGGATGATAAACTGGACACTTTTATAGGTAAATGGATGCGCCTTGAGAACATACTTACTAGTGAAATAAATAAATCACATGTGTAAACATTGTGTTGTTTCATTAGTGTGACAAGCTGAAAGAAAAATTATGTATATGTTTATGTATATGTATATAAAAATAATTAAGATAGTTATTAAAAAAAAAGAAGCACACTGGCCTCCTTTGTCATTCACATGGCCTATCCAGAAGTAAATTCAATGCCTGCCTTCACTGAACACCACGTAGGTTCTGCCTTCCTTTCTACACCTTGCCTCAGTCTTTTCATCCCAGAAAGAATGACCTTAGTCAAACCAATGACTTAAGTCACATCTGCCTTTATTTAAACTCACCCAATGTGAGCCATTTTGAGTTGAATTTTGGATGTCTTAAGAAATTTTGATGTGCTAGAAGGTTTGGGGTTTTTTTTTGCATGTGAATATTCAGTTGTTCTAGTATATTTGTTGAAGGTACAATACTTTCTCCACTTAATTGCTTTTGCATCTTTGCCAGAAATCAATTGTCTGTTATGTGGGTATCTATTTGGGAATTCATGTTGTTACATTGGTGGTTTGTTTATCTTGGTATCAATGCTGTTTTGTCAAGATTGGTGTAACTTTGTGATAAGTCATGGGGTTGGGGAGGGTTGGAGCTCTAATTTTGTTCCTTTATCAAAGCTATTTAGACTATTCTGAGTCTTTTGTATTTCTACAGAAATATAAGAATCAAAATGCTAGTTTTTATGAAAAACGATGCTAGCATTTTGATAAGGAATTGTGTTTTCTGATCTCTATTATTTTCTTCTATTTGTTAAACAATACATCAGTTAACAATAAATAAGAGCATAAGTGTATGCAAAATTTGTTAAAGATGGTGCAACTTTTTATTCAATGAAGGCTCAAAATTCATTTATCTCATCTAAGATAATTAATTAGATATTTAGATTGATCTAAATTTTCACTATCATAAATTATGCTATTGTTTCTTTTATGCATGAGAAATATACTTAATTTTGAATTTTGGATTATTTATTTAGGCTTTTTCTTAAGACAGAAGTCAGATTAAAAGGCTTTTTAAGAAAGGTACTGTCACAGATGGGAATGCAGCTCAGTGGTAGAGCACTTACCCATCATGCACATTTGTCGTATGTCTATTTTCTATTTGTGTCTTCTTTTAAGAAATATCTATCAAGTCCTTTGTCTATTTTTAATTTTTTTCTTTTTTTGCTATTGAATTGGACCCCTAAATATATTTTGGATACTAACCCCTTACTAAATGTATGACTTGCAAATATTTTTGCCTGGTATGTAGGCTGTTGCTTCACTCGTTAACTGTTTCCTTTGTTGTGCAAAAACTGTAGTTCGATTTAATTTCATTGGTCTGTTTTTGCTTTTGTTGTTCAGTCCAATGTCATGTATTTTCTTTATGTTTTTGTCTAGTGGCTTTATTTTCTGCTCTAATTTAGTTTTTGCTTTAATCCATTTGGAGTCGATTTTTGTATCTGATGTGATATAAGAGTCCAAGTTCACTCTTCTATGTAAATTAACAGTTTTCCTAACTCTAATTATTGAAAAAACTACCTTTTTCCATTGTATTTTTTTGGCAACTTTATCACAAATCAATAGATCACGCATATGTGAGTCTGTTTCTGGATTATGCTTGTTATAGTGTGGTCGGTCCTGTGTCTCCCCAAAACCTCATGTAATTGTGGCATGGACAGGGCTGAGTATGGTGTTTGTGACTGGTTTTTTGTCTAGCACTGGGGTTGGTGACATGAGTGCTGCACCCACCCAGGGGTGGAGCCGACATACAGGGTAAGGGCAGGAAGAATGTGGATCTTTCCTCTTTGCTCTTTCACTCTTGCTGGTTTGCCTTGCTGTTTGGCGGCTGCCCTGCCATGCCATGCTGCCTTGGAGCCAACTATGTATGGACTGAAACTCCCAACAACTGTAAGAAATAAACTTTTCCTTCCCTAATTTTGGGCATCAGGTATTTTGTCTCAGCAAGTGAAAAGTAACTAAGACAATGCTCTTTTCCATTGGTTGATTTATATATGTTTTTTGATAATATTGTGTTGTTTTTATTATCGCAACTTTGTAGTAAAATTTGAAAATCAGTTATTGTAAAGCATCTGGCTTTGGTCTTTTTATCAAAAATTGCCTTGGCTATTCATGGTTTTGTGTGCGTGTGTGGGGAATATATAAATTTTAGGATTTTTTTCCTATTTCTAATGACCCTAGCATTTTTATAGGGGTTGTATCAAGTCTGTAGATCACTTTCGTTAGTATGGACATTTCAACAATATTAGTTATTACAATCCATGAAGCCAAGATATAGCTTTCCATTTATTTGTGCCTTCTTCCTTCACCAGTGTTTTAGAGTTTTCAGCATATACATCTTTCACCTACTCAGTTAATTTGATTCTTTTTTTTTTTTTTTTTTTTTTGCGGCACCAGGGATTGAACTCACAACCTCGCGCCTGCCAGGGCAGGTGCTTAAGGCACTGAGCCAAACTCCCGGCCCTGGTTTTTTGAGGCAGGGTCGCACTATGTAGCTCAGGCCGGCCTTGCGCTCGTGTTGTAGCCCAAGCCGGCCTCGAACTCACAATGCTCTGCCTACCTCAGCCTCCCGAGTGCTGGGATTAAAGGCGTGCGCCACCACGCCCGGCTTTAATTTGATTCTTAAATGTCTTATTTTATTTTATTTCTTTACCTAATAGCAATGGGAATGTTGTGTTGCCTTTTTTTTTTTAACAATATATAAAGAGATTTATTGTAAGGTGTTAGCATACATGGTTGTGGAGGTTTGGTATGTCCGACATCTTCAGGAAGACCAGTAGGCAAGAGACCCAGGGAAGATGTACGGTCTGACTCCAAAGGCAGTCTGCTGGCAGAATTCCCACCAGCTAGGGGCAGGTCTGCCTTCGTTCTAGTCAAGCCTTCAACTGTTTGGATGAGGCCCACCCATATGTCTGAAAACAGTCTGCTTTACTCAGAGTTCACCGTTTTAAATGTTAATCTCATTAAAAAACAAAACAAAGAAAACCTCCACAGAAACATCCAGAATAAAGTTTGATCAAACATTGGTTACAGTAGCTTAGCCAAGTTGACACAAAATTAACCATCACAATCAGCCATCACCTTCCCCACAGGGCCACCTGGGCAGTTGATTTTGTCCAGTGTTTTTGTTTGTTTGTTTTAATTTAATTTTTTTTTATTTTAAAGATACTAAAATCCAACAAAACTTAACAGAACAAAGTCAATCAAAACAAAGCAGTAGAACTGGTACAGAACTTCAAAGAAAGACACCAGGAAAACAACAGCCACCACAGCATACCTTGTTACTTTCAGAATAGTTGACCATTCCATCAGGTATAGTAAAATCAAACCAAAAACAAAACACAACAAAACCAATAAAAACAGAGTATGAAGTAAAGCCAAAAAAAAAAAAAAATTTCAGAATAAATAAAGCAAAACAATGAGAACAATATTGGGCCTCAAAGACAAGGCAGAGGAGAATCCCCCATATTTGCTAGGTTGCATACTATCATCTTCCCAAGAGATGCTCAGATTGCCGGCTCCAGGCCTACAAAATCAACGGAACAATACAAGAATTTACTTGCTTTATGTACCATAGTTACTGTCAACTTAGCCAGTCCTCTGAACCAGCAGATTGCTTACGAGGGGGGAGGGGGGGGGCTGGAAGTCCTGTACTTAGCCTACGCGCTAGTAGGCCTATGAGAGGCACATCTCTTTCTCCTCCTGGAGTCCAACCTGGTCATACGCACTCACCAGGAAGGCAGGCTAGGTTGTCTTCTGGTCAGAGACTCCCTGCCCAACATGGCGGGATCTCAAGAGGCACCTTGCTTGTTTTTTTAGATAGCTTGATTGCTGGAATTTATTTTAAAATATTTGAATGAGAGATATTGACTAATAAATTTCAGAGTTTGACAAGAGACATCAATCCACATAGTTCTTCAGCTCTAGACATCAAATAGGCTAAGTACCAAGAAAATTGTGTTGAAGCACACCACTGCAACAATCCTGAAACCCAAAAGACAGTAAGAGAAATCTTAAAAGCATTCAGAGTGGGAAATCATTTTTGAATGAAAAATAAGACTAACAACCAACTATTTAATGAACAGTATGAAAACTAGAGACAGAGAATGATGGTTAAAATCTTTTTTAGGAGCAGGTACAGGAGTCAGCCTTTATATCTTTTTTTTTTTCAAAATAAAATTCAAACATTGTGATATAATTAATTCACCATAAGATTTATCATTTTAAAATGTACAGTATAGTGGTTTTTAGTATATTTGCAAGGTTGTATAACTATCACAATAATTTAGAGTTTTTTATTCAGCATTCAAAATCTTTTTAATAATAGTAAAAGACAGGCCTGGGAGTTTGGCTCAATGGCTTAAGCACCTGCCTGACAGGCGCTAGGTTGTGAGTTTGATCCCTGGTGCCACAAAAAAAAAAAAAAAAGTAAAAGACGAAGAGCTAGTTTTCATAGTAGGGGCTGATCCTTTGTGCTCTGGCAGGCTGAAACTTCCTATCTTTGGAGGAGACATAGGGTTGAGGCAGTTGTGCAGGGCTCCTGGGCCTAGCTAAAATGCTAGTATATATCTCAGCACTTGCAAAGACAGAATAGCCCTCAGCTCTTAGGGTAGTCCAAGACCAACTGGTCCAAGGTGACAATCTTATCCAACACATTGAGGATGTGGCTGCAGCCTGGCTGCTTACTCATAGCACCTAGGCACCATCATTTGAGGGTACCTCCTAAACCTGCACATCCTTTCTTATGATCTGTACACTACATAGGTGTTTTTCTTTCCTAACCAGGAACTTCATCTTCTGGATCATCAAGGAAAGGGACAGAAGCTAAGGCTGATGCTACTCGTGAAAAAACTTTTCAATATAACTTGTTTGAAGATGGATTTGGTTTGCTGGATCAGAAACTTGGACGGCTTGACCAGCAGGCTTAGGTAGATATCCTGATTCTTGAACTCCTTGTACCCTAAGTTTTGGTCCTTGTTCTAGTGGATTTTAACCCCCTTGATGGTACCTCCACTCAGCCAGGTCTGAGAAGAAAGAGAGAGCCTACTTCTAGGACATTTTTATCACCCAAAAAGAAATAGTAAGTCCAGGAGAGATTTGACTATTCTGGATATTTAATATAAGTGGAATCATGTAGTATAGGATGTTTTCTGTTTAATTTCTTTCACTTAGTATGCTGTTTTGTGGATCACCTAAATTTTAGTACATATTCATTTATCTTTACAGCTGAATTATATGAATTATAGGGATTATAATTTGATTAATTAATTAATTTCATTGCTGGTGAGAAGACCCAGAGCCTTGCACATGTTAAGAACAGCTCCACTACTGTATTCAAACCTGGAACAGTACATTTTTAAAAAACATTCACTCATCAGTTAATAAACAGTTGAGTTTTGTCTTAGTCTTTTGGGGCTGCTAAAATAACTTAGAACTGTAATTTATAAGCAGTAGAAATGTATTGCCACAGTTGAGAAGTCCACTGTGGCAAGCTCTTAGTGAATGTGCCAACAGAGTTGATGTCCGATGAGGGCCTGTTCTTCACAGACAGTGACTTTTATAACGGCATCGCTAATTCTCTTATGAGGGTGAAGCCCTCAAGACCCAATCACCTCCCACAGGTCCCACTTTTAAACGTTCTCACACCAGAGATTAAGTTTCAAATTTTTAATTCTGTGAAGATATAAACATCAAGATCTTAGCAGAGACTTCTGGGAAGATGGCGAAGAGGTAAGTAGCAACAAATCAACCTCTCCACGATTTGGAAATTCAGGGAGGAAAATAACAACTTGGGAAAGAAAAGGAGGGAAGTGGATCCCAGGACTCAGGAAGGATCTGAAGGGAAAACTGGAGCCTACAAGAAAGTGAAGAGACAGACGTCAACACAGAGAAAGGAGGAGGAAATCTGCACTTTCTGTCTCCCCGATAGCGGTGTGAGAGAAGTGGATTGAATCTACAGGGACACAGTGAGGATGGTGACTCCAGAAGCTTCCAAGGAAAAATACCCATGGAGCAGACCAGTGCTCTGCACTGCAATAGCTTGTAAGTGACTCCAGCCCAAGTGACTTCCATGTCCTTGGAGAGGGTGCTTGGTCAGATAACACTTTAGGGAGGGGGCAACTGAACATGGGAGTTGGAGCAGCTGTGGGTTGGCTTTATCTCAGCACTCTCAGTGTTGAAATCCTACAGTGAATGAGTGAGGAACAACTACAGGAGACATCCTGGGTCAGGGAGCCAAGTCAGGCTGGCAAGAGACACCCAGAGTGTTGTAAGCTGAACAACTCAGGCCCCATTCCCACAGCCAAAAGCCAGGAACAGGATGAACTTAAGTTGAAAGAACTGGAATAGGCACCCCACTTTATTCCTACTACATACTTTCTGGGGTTATCTGGCACTCCAGCCTAATCCTACTGCAAGCTTGGTGGGATCACCTAGCATGGATCTGGGATCTGTCTGCCTCCTTTGTCTACCATTGACAGCAGAGCTATGCACTGAACTACACTACCACAGAACTGTAGACTTCAGAAATCACAGAGAAATTTGTTTTTGGGGGCAGTTCAGTTTCTAATTTTGATTGTTTTTAATTTTTGTCAGTGTGAGCATGTTTTTAGTTTTTTTGTTTCATTTTGTTCTTGTGTTTTTTCCTTTTTTCTTTCCCTCTTCTCTTCGTCATCAGTATCCAGAGGCTTGAATAATCTTCTTTTGTCCTTCAGGCTTGCTGCTAATCTATTTCTCTTCTTTTATTTCTATGTATTTTTTACTTATCCCTTTTAAATTTTCTACCCTTAGAGTAAAATCACCCTACTGAGTGGATATTTACTATATGTAATTTTCTGGTTTGTCTGAAATCTTGTTCTATGACTATAAATCTTGTACCTCTGGTTAAATATGACAAATCAATAGTTTGTCATTTTCTAGTGAGTACCTATTGCTAATGTTATTACTAATTGTACTACTTTAGCCACAGTAACATATTTGTTGTGGTCAATTGATCTTCTTTGCCTGCCAATACCTAGATTGTTTGAGGGTCATAAACAATACCATAGTCCAGACCAAAGAACTGGGTGGTAGGTCAAATAGGCAGCAATCATTCATCCCTAATAATTGGGCAGGACTTTGGGACTGACTCAAAAGCCAAAGATAGAAGATATCTCTGAAAAATAGTCATTTTCTCAAGAGATCTCAATACTTATAATAAGACTCTCTACCATAAGCAATTTATAAGCCTCAATGCAGAAAACATATAAACAGACAAAAAATAGAGAATGAAAAAACCCAGAAGAAAGATGCAACCCATAACTCCAAGAATTTTTTGAAAGGGTGGCAACAAAAGTCAAAAAACAGATCAATAGATCTCTTAACAAAAACAAAATGGATAACTAGATTATGACCATAGTGAATGAAATGATTACTGAATCTAGAGAAAATACAAATAAAAATCAGGCGTGGTGGCACATACCTATAATCCCAGCACTCAAGAGGCTGGGGCAGGAGGATTGTTGTGAGTTCAACACCAGCGAAGGCTACAAAGTGAGTGCAAGCCTGAAATGCATAGTGAGACCCTGTCTCAAAAAGACAAATAAAAATAAAAATAATAGAGGAACTTAGGAAAGACATGGAAAGCATGCATGTCCAACATAGAAAAGAACTGTATTCCATAAACAGGAACAGAAAATCAAACAGAAAATCAGGATATTAAATATTCTAGTGAAAGTATATTGCAGTAGAGCCAACCAGTGTGACAACAGAATATCAGATCTAGAAGACAGCGTTGTTGTTGGTGATCATCAAGTGAAAGGTCTCTTAAAAATAGCAAGTGACCATGAAAAATCAATCCAACACCCACTAGGTGATGCAAAGAAAACTAACATAAAATCACATTGAAATCATTAAAGAATCAGAAGATAACACAAAGGATATAAAAAAATTTGTTTACAGAAGTAATGGCAGACAACTTTCCAAGCATGGAAAAAGAGCTTCCAGGTATAGATAAGTGAGGCACATAGAACTCCAATTAGCCATGATCAGAAAAAAACTACACAAAGACACTCAATAATCAAGAGTCCAGAAATTCAACAGAAGAATAGAATATTAAAAGCTTTTATAGAAAAGAAACAAGTCACCTACAAAGGAAAACATATCAGAGTCACAGCAGATTTCTCAACAAAATTCCTTACATCAAGGAGAGCTTGCAGTAAAGTATTTCAAACCCTAAAAGAAAACAACCTCCATCATATCTTGATGTACCTCACAAAATTATCTTTCAAAATTGATGGGGAAATATGATACTTTCATGGTAAAGAGCACCTGAAGAAATTCATGAAGACCAAACCAGCACTCCAAATGTTCTGAAGGATATTCCAAGAAAAGACAATGAAGACAACAATTCCATGAATCCCAATTAAGCAGGCAAGACAAGCAATTAAAAAGAGGGGAAAGAGAAGGAACGAATAATAGGAAAATAATATAACAATGATAAGTCAAAACATATCAGTTATAAGAATCACTGTAAATGGTCTCAATTCATCAACTAAAAGAAACAGGTTTCATAGTGTGGTGGTGCAAGCTGGTAACCCCAGGACTGGAAAAGATGAGACATCAGGATTGTCATGAGTTCAAGGGGCCAGCCTATACTACATAGTGAGACCCTGCCCAAAAAGAGAAAGGAAAGAAAGAAAGAAAAAAAAAAAAAAGAATGGCAAAATGGATCAAGAAACAAGAAACATTTTGAGTTATAAAGAAATTCATTGAAAGTCAAAGAATGGAAAACAATACTCCATGTGACAAGGACTCAGAAAAAAACAGGTAGCAATTCTATTCACAGACAAAGTTGATTTCAAGTCAAGATTGATCAGAAGAGACAAAGAAGGTCACTACAAACTTGTTAAGGGAACAATTCAAGAGAAATGGATAATAATGATAGATATATATGCACCAAATATCAGCACAGCTAACTATATGAAACACTAATGGATATAAAAAATCAGATAAGCACTAATACAATTGTAATGGGGGACCTCAATATCCCACCTGTCAGAAATAGATTGAACAACTAGACAAAAAATCAACAAAGAAATATCAGAGCTGAACCAAACCCTTGAACAAATGGACTTAATAGGTAGCTACAGAGTATGTCACCTAACAACAATAGATTATACACTCTTCACTCTTTTCAGGTCTACACAGACTTTCTCCATAATACACCACACACTAGGTCATAGAACATAAGTAAATCCAAAGCAACTGAAATTATCCCTTGCACATTATCAGACCACTGTGCAATAAAATTAGAAATCAATAGCAAAAGAAACCACAAAAACTATAGAAACACATGGAAATTAAATAATACCCTCCTGAACAACCAATGGGTTACAGATGAAATTTAAAAAGACCTTAGGCAGTATCTACAGTTTACTGATAATGCCAGTATGATATACCAGAATTTATGGGAGGCAATGAAAACAGTCCCATGAGGCAAATTTATGGTGGTGATTTCCCACATCAGAAAAACAAAGGGAGTGCAAATAAATGTCCTAATGTTGAATGTAAACCTTCAAGAAAATGGAGAACAAGTTAAACCCAAGGTGCATATAAGGGAGCAAATTATGAAGATCAGAACAGAAATTAATTCAAGTGACAGTAAGAAAATACTATAAAGATTTAATAAATTGAAGAGTTGGTTCTTTGAAACATTAAATAAAATAGTCAAACCCTTGACCAACATTATCAAAAACAGGAAACAAAAGATTCCAATCCATGCAACAAGAAATGAAAAGAGCAATATCATGACAGATCCTGCAGAAATGCAGAAGATCAATACCTACTTTGAGAATCTGTACTCTAATAAGAAGGAAAACTCAGACGAATTGGACATATTCCTAGGAACATATACAACACAACATGATAACCTTTTTTTTTTTTTTTTTTTTTTTCGGCACCGGGGATTGAACTCACAACCTCACTCCTGCCAGGGCAGGTGCTTAAGGCAGTGAGCCAAACTCCTGGTCCTGGTTTTTTGAGGCAGGGTGGCACTGTGTAGCTCAGGCCGGCCTTGCGCTCGCGGTTGTAGCCCAAGCCGGCCTCGAACTCACAACGCTCCGCCTACCTCAGCCTCCCGAGTGCTGGGATTAAAGGCGTGCGCCACCACGCCCGGCTTCAACATGGTAATCTTAATAGACACAGAAAAAGCATTTGACAAACTGCAACACCCATTCATGATAAAAACCCTATAGAAAATTGGAATAGAAGGTCTTTATATCAATATGATAAAAGCCATCTACGACAAACCAACAGCCAGCATTACCAACTGAAATCTTTCACTCTAAATCAGGAACAAGACAAGAATACCTGCTATGACTACCCCTGTTCAGTATAGTTCTGGAAACATTAGCCAGAGCAATTAGACAGGAGAAAGAAAAGGAGTAAGGATTGGAAAGCAAGTAACAAAATTGTAATTATTTACTGATGACATGACACTCTACTTTGAAGATCTCAAAACTCCACCAAAAGACTCCTAGATGTAATAACCAAATTTGGCTGTGTAGCAGGATACAAAGTCACCATTCAAAAATCAATAGCATTGGTATAATCATACCTTTCATTGTATCATGAAGAAAAGTGAAACACTTAGGAATCAATCTAATGAAGGAAGTGAAAGATCTATACATTAAAAACTACAGTACACTGAAAAAGAAGATTGAAGAGCATATCAGAAAATGAAGAGATATCTCTTGGTCTTAGGTAGGTCCAAAATAGTGAAAATGGCCATACTTTCAAAATGTAATACAGTTTTAATGCAATCACAGTAAAAATATCAATAGTATATCTCAGAGAACCAGAAGAGACCTATCTTGGTTACTTTCCTCTCATGGCTGAGACAAAATACATGACACCCAAATTAAAGGAGGGAAAGGTTTATTTAGCTCACAGTTTGTGAAGGTTTCAGTCCATAATCAGCTTGCTCCAAAGCATAGTGGCATGGCACAGGGGCAACTGTTCAAGGCAGCAGAAGACAGCAAAGCAACAAGTGCAAAAGGGGGAAAGAGCAAGCCTCTTTTTCCTCCCTTGTATAGTAAGCAGGCTATGCTCCTCTGGTAGGTTTAACACTCACACCATCTCCATGCCCTCCTCTTACACAGGTTGAGGACCTTTACAAAGTAAGGCCCCTCACCCCCTGCTGAGTTGTTTAGTTAAACTTTTGACCTTCCCAAATTGACACAATGAACAGCATCCTAGAGCAGTAGTAGCTTGTCCTTTATACTCCAGTATGTAGAACTGCTAAGTTACTTAGTTAAACTTCTAGACTTCTCAAATTGACACAATGTAGCAACCATAAAAGATGTAGAATAGCGAAAGCAATTTTGGGCATCAAAGGCAAGACAGAGAGCATCACAACCCCCAATTTGAAGTTACACTGTAAAGCTACCATGATAAAAGCAGCATATTACTGGCAAAAAACAAAAAACAAAACAAAACAACAACCAACCTCTCCAAAAAAAACACTTACTGGAGAATCAATGGAGTAGAATACATGATGTAGACATAACTCCAAACATACTCAGCTACTTTGTCTTTGACAAAGGGGCCGAACATCTTGCCTGGAAGAAAGATAGCTTCTTCAAAAAATGTTTGGAGAAACTGGCTTCCCACATGCCAAAAATTGAACCTAGACCCATGTGTCTCACCATGCACTAAACTAAAATAGAAACGGATCAAAGATCTAAATGTTAAAACAGAAATACTTAAAGTACTGGAAAATATAATAGGTCAAACTCTAGAAGACACGGGTATAGGCAAAAATTTTATGAACAAAACTTCAATCACTCAGGAAATATTACAAAGAATCAATAACTGAGATCAAAGCAAATTAAAAAGTTTTGCACAGCAAAAGAAGATACCAAGAGAGCAAAGAGACAACCACGGAATGTAAAAAATTTTACCAGCTGTTCCTCAAAGAAAGGGCTAACATCAAGAATATGCAAACAACTCAGCCGGGCGTGGTGGTGCATGCCTTTAATCCCAGCACTTGGGAGGCTGAGGTAGGTGGAGCGTTGTGAGTTCGAGGCCAGTTTGGGCTTCAGTGTGAGCGCAAGGCCAGTCTGAGCTACATAGTGTAACCCTGCCTCAAAAAAAACTAGGGCCGGGAATTTGGCTCAGCGGCTTAAGCGCCTGTCTGGCAGGTGTGAGGGTGTGAGTTTGATCCCTGGTGCCGCAAAAAAAAAAAAAAAAAAAGAATATATAAAGAACTCAAAAAAAATCAGAGTCCCAATTTAAAGATCCAGTCCAAAAATGGGCATCTGTAATGAAGAGACAGTTTTCAGATGAAGTACAAACAGCAAATAAATATATGAAAAAATGCTCAACAGCACTGGTCATTCAAGGAATGCAAATTAAAACAACACTGAGATTCCTTCTCACCCCAGAAAGAATGGCTATCATCAAGAAATCAGCCAATAACGAATGCTGCTGAGGCTGTGGTGCAAAAGGAGCCCTTCTCCACTGTTGGTGGGAGTGTAGACTGGTGCAACCACTTGGAAATCAGTGGGGATATTCCTCAAAAAACTAGAATTAGGGGTCCCATTTGACCAAATCATTCCAGGTAACTTCCTATTCCAGGTATCTCTCCCAAAATGATAAAAAAAAAGCATCATACTATAGTGATATATGCATACTCTTGTTTATAGCAGCACAATTTATAATACCTGAATCTTGGAAACAGTCCACCTACCCATCAATAGACAAATGGGTCAAGAAAATGTGGTTTTCAGATGCAATGAAATACTACTTCGCCATAAAGAATGATTAATTTGAGACATATGTAGGTAAATGGATGTACTTTAAGTGAACTAGATCAGACGTACAAATTTAAATATCACATTGTTTCTCTTGTATGAGAAACCCAAAGAGTAAATAAGAGGTAAAATAGAGGATAGCTATTGGGAAGTGGGAAGTACATCTTCAAATGGGAAGGGGAATAATGAAGTGGGGAGTGGGAATGGAAGGAATGGAAAAATGAAAAAAAAAAAGAGAATGAAAGGAAAAAATGGAAGCAAAGCTTTTGTAAACGGGATGGGAAGAGGGGCTGGAGATGTAGCTCAGTGATAGAGCTCTTGCCTATTATGTGCAAGGTCCTGGGTTCAATCCTCAGTACTGGAAGAAAAGAAAATGGGATTGGAAGAAACAAAGGGAGGGGAGGAGAATGGGAAAAAAGATTCAAAATATAATATGTACAGATACAAATTCCCTATGATGAACATGATCAGCATGTATGACAGATATGTACTAGTAAAACATAAACTTAAAAAAATATTTCATAAAAAGTATCTTAGCAATCTGTTTCCATTTTTTTGAAAGTTAATGTCTAGGTTTATTTCAAGTGTCTGAGTTCTAGTGTATTGATTTCTTTTTCTTGGTAGTGTATTTAATTACAGTCAGACTTTCAAGTACGTAAATACTCTGTCATCTGTTGTTTACTGATGTATCCCGAGAACACAGAATAGTACTTACAGCATGATAGATGCTCAATAACCAAAATAAAGCTAGATTTTGGAAATATTTTGTTTTTAATAATTTGTAAACAATTTTAGAAAACCTGTTGACAGTTTTCTTTTCTGTTGTTTTTTTTTTTTTTTTCCTGCGGCACCAGGGATCAAACTCACAGCCTCACACCTGCCAGACAGGCATTTTAAGCCACTGAGCCAAACTCCCGGCCCTAGTTTTTTGAGGCAGGGTCGCACTATGTAGCTCAGGCCGGCTTTGCGCTCGCATTGTGGCCCAAGCGGGCCTCGAACTCACAGCACTCCACCTACCTCAGCCTCCCGAGTGCTGGGATTAAAGGCGTGCCCCACCACGCCCGGTTACTACTAACAGTTTTCTTAATATTCAACTTTATTTGTCAGTTATTCTTTTGCCTATTTCATGACCTTTTAACTTTTAAATTTTGTTCTTTGATTTTTCATTTACATTTTTCCAAATTGCCACTGATTTTTTCCTAAAAATGTTTATTCATTTGTCCCATTTATGATAATTTGCAATATTTTTTTTTAACTTTAAAGATCATAAGTGTATATTTTTATTCCAGTGGGAATGCTATCTAAAACCCTTTTAGAAAGTAATCCTTGTACCACGTTGGACTATCTATAAGGTCTTCACCAGATGCAGCACCATGAGTGGAACAAAACTGTGAGCCAAGATAAGCTTTTCTTAGTAACTTGCTCAGTCTTTTATATTGTTCTATTAGCAGCAGAAATCAGACCAAGACAATAGTATATGAATAAATTCTCATATATGGGAGCAGGTCAAGGAGAAGCTAGGTGCAAAGATGATGAATCACAATTTGAACTCAGAGCTGTGCATGGTGGTGTATACCTGTAATCCCAGCACTCAGGAGGCTGAGGCAGGAGGGCCACTATGAGTTCCAGGCCAACCTGAACTGCACAGCAAACTCCTATCTCAAAAATACAAAAAAAGAAAAAAGAAAAAAGAAAAAGAATTTGAATTCAGATATTCCTATTTTTCCCACTCTATCAATCTGCTTTCTAGATTATGTTTTGCCATGGGGTGGGGAGAAGAGGGAATAGCAGTTGTTATTTAATAAATTAGATAATATTAGTTCATAAGATGAAGACAGTTCTGGAGACTGCATGCACAATGTGAATATATTTAACATTACTAAGTTGTAGCTTTATTTTTTTATTATTGATTGATTGATTGATTTTTGGTACCAGGGATTGAACTCACAATCTTACACTTCCCAGGCAGGCACTTATGCCACTGAGCTAAATCCCCACCTCAAACTGTAGCTTTAAAAATGCTAATCAGGCAAATTTTATGTTATGTGTATTTTAGTGCACACATTTAGAATAAAAACTTGAAGTGGTAGTTCTTTTTGTCCTTTTGAGATAGGGTTTCACTATGCTGTTCAGACTGGCGTCAAACTTTCAGCAACATTCCTGCTTTAGATTCCTGAGTGCTGGGATTACAGGCACGCGCCACCACACCCTAAAGTGGTAGTTCTCACTACAGAGACAAGTAAGTTTTCTCTATTTCTTTCATTTAAAAAACATGCATGTCAGCTGATAGTATGAGCTGGAGTTGAATCCCTTGCACTACAATATAAAACAAAACTTTAAAAAAGGAACATTTAAAATCTACTATGGAATAGATTCCCTGCTACACTTAAAGAGATCTTGAGTCTAATCACTAAGGAGATTACTTACACATTAATGTAGCAGAGACAATAACAGTGTGGTAGGTGCTATGACAACTAAGAAAGCACAGTTATTTAAGAAAATTTTTAAAAAATGTAAGGATCATTGCGAGTTTGAGACCAGCCTGGGCTACAAAGTGAGCTCAAGGCCAGCCTGAACTGCATAGCAAGATCCTGTCTCAAAAAGACAAAACAAAAACAAAAACCCAAAAACTAATGTATATATTAATTTGGCAAAAAAATGACATTTTTGGAAGCCTGTCTTCCCACACAAATATAGGTGTTTTTCTCCCTAATATGTCTCTCAATTAAGTTTTCTTAAAGTCTTCATCTTGATATAAACACATTTCTCAATAAGCAACTTGTTATTTTAAAAATTGCTACTATAATAGAAATACTTTTGTTTTATTTTCTAGTTTGTTATTGCTAGATGTCCTGAAATGAGAAAATCCTCTTTAGGACACTAAAAAGTATCAGCTAGTGCTTTTTTTTTTTTTTTTTTTTGTGGCACTGGGGATCAAACTCACAACCTCGTGCTTGACAGGCAGGTACTTAAGCCACTGAGTCAAACTCCTGGCCCCTGCTTATCCATTTTTAATACTTTAAATTCAAAAATCATAATTAGTTAACAAATTAATTTGTTGTACTAGGGATCAAAGTCAGGACTTTATGCTCAACTACTGAGCTATACCCCCAACCCTTAGGGTGAGGTGTTTTTGTTTTTTTTTTTGTGGCACGGGGGATTGAACTCACAACCTTGTGCCTGCCAAACAGGCACTTAAGCCACTGAGCCAAACTCCCAGCCCTAGTTTTTGAGGCAGGGTCGCACTATATAGCTCAGGCCGGCCTTGTGCTCGCCTTGTAGCCCAAGCCAGCCTCAAACTCACAACACTCCACCTACCTCAGCCTCCCGAGTGCTGGGATTAAAGGTGTGCGTCACCATGCCCGGCTTAGGGTGAATTTTTATTCAGATTTCATATTTTAAATACTTTTACAAGCATGTATATCTATGTGTAAGAAGGTGTGGGTTCCCCCCAATGATGACTTCACATAAGTGTTGGTAAATTAAAACCAGTAGAAGGCTCATTATTCATAAACTTTAATCAAAGCATCTATTAAAATGAAATTAATACTGTATAATTTAATAAGAATAACATGTCATTGCTCTAAATTATAAATTGGCTGAGATAAACTGTTCTCTAAAGAAAATTTAAAATATATAGTGGGAAAACTGTAATGTAGTAAGGAAAATTCCAACTTTTAGAGAGACTTTAGCAAAATGTGCTGTTTCTATTGAATTTCATGAGTAAAAATGATTACTGGTAATGCAATTTACCATATCCACTGTCTAATGAACCTGTGGGTCTTATTATCTAGATATACGGGAGATGATTTATGTAGTTCATCCTGAAATGTGCATTATATAATTTCACTGTTGTGTTTTTTGTGCACTCTAAATATATGATACTAATTTTAAAAACCAATTTCAGCTGGCAAGGCAGCTCAGTAGTAGAGTGCTTGCCTGGTATATGTGAGACCTTGGGTCTGATTACCAGCACTGTAAAAAATAAAGCAAAACATAAACCTTCTAGTAGAATTAAAACATGTTTATGCTAAAATTAAGACATTTCAATCAAGGTCAAGTTATTTGATCAAATTAGGTCAGATGTTTTTCACAATGTCAAACACTGACTCTGTCCTTTTGAAAATTGCATTAAGAATGAGCTGCATTTCGGTTTTGTCTTCACATTTGTAATACATTAAAAAGTAACAGAGTACCAATGCTGTGGTTAGTATTAAAAAGGATCCTAGATTTTCAAGGAATGAACTTGTATAAACAATTGTGCCAAGACAAGGCAACAGTATCTTAATACATAAATGCTTTGTTAAACTTTTTAAGATTTTAAAAGTT
>RJWM01006364.1:65299-84810 GCA_004363535.1 Dasyprocta punctata
TTCAAAGAAAGATAATGTGAAAACAATAGCCATTATACTGTATCTTGTCTTCAGAATAGCTGACCATTCCAACAGGTATAGTAGAATTGAAACCAAAAACAAAACAGAATAAAACCAATAAACACAGAAGAAAATAAAGGAAAATATTAATAATAATAATAACGATCAGAGTAAAGCAAAACAGAGAGAGCCATATTGGACCTCAAAGGCAAAACAGAAGAGAATGCCCCATACTTGCTACACGGCCTACTGTCACCTTCCAAAGAGATGCTCAGGTTGCTGACCAGAGGCCTGCAAAATCTACGAAAAAATACTAGCAAATAGTTGCTTGATGTTCCCTGGCTGCTATCAATCTAGCCAGACCTCCAAAGCAGCAGGTTGCTGACGTTGGTGGGGGGGGGTTTGTCCCTGATTCCAAGCCCACACACGGGTGCCCTTGGGCCCAGTAGGCTGGGCCCCGGAAGGGGGCATTCTTGTTCTCCTCCAGGGGTCCCAACAGGTGAGGCCCCCGGAAGGCAGTTCAGTTGTGTCCTGGTTCGTGCCGGCGCCACTCCGGCCTGGCGGGCTGGGCCCTGGCAAGATTTTAAAAGTTTAAAAGCAGCAAATGTTAACATTAAATTCTTTCAAATGCTCAAACAACTTATACAATCTTCCTAACAAAATGTGACCTGTATCCATGTCCTGGGCACTTAGAAAATGTTAAAATTTCCAAAGATCAAGTGAGAGAGACAGCACATAAAAGTTTCATGAATCTTTTATCCTCCCTAAAATATCTTCAGTAAAACATTTTACCATTTTATCTATCATTGATACTTTTGTTCTTTCTAAAAAAGGGAGTTTATATTAACATTGTAATTTGTAATGTAAAATATATTCATACAGCTGGGTGTAGTGGTACATACCTATAATCCCAGCACTCAGTAACTGAAGGCGGGTGCTGTGACCCATGTGGCTCTTGAGATTCCTGGGGTGGACTGAGAGAGGATGAGAAAATAAAAAAGAGACAAAGCTGCGGGCAGGGGTCAGGTAGAGCCTTACTCTCCTGATAGGTGTAAAGGAGCTGCTGGACCACTGTAGCAGGTTTATTTATATACTCAGAAGGATGATGTCAATTTCAACCCCACTGCCTAGCAACCCATTGCTTGGATTTTCTTGGGGCTAGGTGTTCTCTGGGATGAAGTAACTACTTCAGGTGGCTTGCCCCAGGTACACTTGGGATGGCCACTACCTGGCCATGCAGCAGCCCTGCACATGTCAATTTCCAGCTTTAAGGGCTCCCAGTAGACAGGAATTGCCCTGGGTTCAGAACCAGTTTGGGTGACACAGTGAGTTCAAAGTTACTCCCAACTACACAATGAGGCTTTGTCTCAAAAAAGAATTAAAACCTGTGTGCACAGATATTTAACTTCCTGACATAATTTAATGAAAAATCCTAACATTTTAGAATGAAATAGTATATGTAGAATTATATTTTTGTGAAGGGTAAAGTTCAAAAGAGCATGCCACAAGAGTTATATATGATTTATCCCCAAACTCGATGTTTTCTTGAGTAAACTGTTAACAAAACAAATCATTGAAAACTTCTATTTTCTAATTGGTTAACAAAAACAGCTGTTTCAAAATACCAACTTGGATGTTTTCCATTATACACATCAAAATCAGACTTACTTAACAAGAAATTTCTTGCATTATAAAAGAATAACAGATAATTGAAATATTTGCTTTATAGTTTAAACAATCTATCTAATCTCTTTCTTATCTAAAATGATTAGGGATTGTGTTACTTTCTTTTGCATAAAATCCTTTCTTCTTCATAAAATACTGAGGTGAAAGGTTATGAATGTAATAAAACTCTAACCACATTCCCTATAGCCTTAGATTTAAAAAAACATAAAGAAATGTAGCAATTTATGTAGCTGCTCTGTACAGTTTTTTAAAAACATTCCATACCAATTTAGTCAAAAGAGCCTAAAATGACCCTGTTACATGTCTCTTTAATACTTACTAGTGTTGAGATGAACACCATTTTCTATCTCTACTATTGTCTCTTCTACTTTAGTCATGGCTGCAGGCATAATGATTCCTGTGTATCTCTGTTTCTTCTGTAGTGATGGTTAGATCCATGATCAGTGTAATGCTATTTCTGGCTATAATGTCTATCTGCTGGGTAGGCATGGGAATTCTGTGTCACTTCCCAGTGTAGTGATAGCGTATTCTGGAGACACTGGGAGCTTGCAGACTGGTTTAAAGTATGGTTATGTGAAGGAACTCATGTTGAAAATCCTGACTGATTCACACAGGGAGAACCAAATTTTGCACCATATGGCATCATTCTCAAAACATGGCTTATCAGCCGGGCGTGGTACCCACGCCTTTAATCCCAGCACTCGGGAGGCTGAGGTAGGAGGAGCGTCGTGAGTTCAAGGCTGGCATGGGCTACAATGCGAGCACAAGGCTGGTCTGAGCTACACAGTGTGACCCTGCCTCAGAAAACTAGGGCTGGGAGTTTAGCTCAGTGGTTTAAGTGCCTGTCTAGCAGGCGTGAGGTTGTGACCTTGATCCCCAGTACCGCAAAAACAAACAAACAAACAAAAACATGGCTTATCACTGTTTGTCTCTGACTTATCACTGCTTGTCTCTGGTAATTTTCTGGAAATGAGAATGATTTTTGAATTATCTTTGATGATAGAGTTATCACCCGTCATCCTTTTGCATTTGCTGCCAGGAGAGGTGGAAGGCGGCCTTGGATTTCCAACACCATGGTGGGGGTATGATAAACTCTGTGAGCCAAGACTAGGATATTATAAATCCTTACTAAGTGTTGGCTAAATTTGTTGTTAATTGCAACAGTAGCACTTGGCTTAGGGGTGGCAGAGAGGAGGCACTGATTTAAACCAAGGAAGTCAGCAAAAATTTAATGGGTCAAGCAGTGTTGAAGTTGAATAGTAAAGAAATAGTAATTTCATTAAGAGAGAATGGGGAACAGCCTCCAGGTAGAGACAACAGTAGGAGTTGTCATGAAAGAATGAAATTGTATTAAGTTCAAGAAACTATTACTAGACAGTCAAAAGAGTAGTGAGAGAAAAAGCTAATGAGTTAACCAAGGGGTATATACAAACAGTCTGGTTTGGACTTGATCCTGCAGGTGATGAACATTTTCAGTTGTTGTTGCTGGGAATTGAATCCTAATGTAAGAAATACTGTAGCTAGATGGTCTATTTAGCTTTGGACAAAAATGTACTCATTGACCCATAAAGAATGACTCTGACTTAGAAATTCCCAGAATGAGGCATCAGGACTAGATAACTGCTAAGCAAGCGAAGTTTTACAGTCAAAAAGAAAACACAAAGGAGGAGGAGGGGGAGAAGGTTCTTTCTCAGAAACTGGGGAAACTGAGATGGCAGTCAGGAAAGATTATACCTCTGTCATTCCTGCCAATGAGGGACAAGGAAAGGGACCTTGCAGGCTAGAGGTATAAAGGTCGTTGCTTGTTTGAACTGCATGTACCTACCTTTGGACAGACAACCGTTTCTATAGAATGATTATTAAAAGTTTTGCTTCTGCTGTATTTCATGTTTCTGAGTCCGGACTGGGTCTTGTCGACGTTTGGGGTCTTCTCTCACACCTAGGAAGAATTTTAAAAAGTAATGGAAAATCTGCAAGACTTGGAAGAAAGACCCTGTTATTCCAAGGTTTGCCAATTACTAACATTCTATCACACTTATTTTGTCTCCCAAACATCAACATGCACACACACATGCATGCACACATGCACGCACACACACAAATACACACCAGTGTATAGGTACCTACACTTTAACTGTCAAAGTCAGAAAATTCCTAAGGATTCAATACAATTTTTTTTTTATAGCAGAAATGTTTTTCTTCTGGTCCAAATTCCAACCCATAATCATGTATTGCCTGCTAGCAGTGTCTCTTTTGTCTCTTTGGTTATAACAGTTTCTCAAATTTGAACATGGCATTTTGAAGAGTACAGGTCAATTGTACTATAGACTGTCTTCATTTTTGGGGTTGTCTGATATTTCCTCATGTTTTTGATATAGGGGAACGATCTTGGTGGAAGATCTCCAAATGATATAGGAAAAACGATCTCAGACCTCCAAATGATATAGGGGAATGAAACTCCCAACCTACTATGTCCAGCGTGAGTTGGTGTTCTCTAAAATCGAAGAGTGAATTTTAGGAACAATGGAGGGTAAGAGCAGAATATATTTATTGAGAGAAAGAAAGCTTCTGTCAGAGAGAGAGACAGAAGGGGTCCCGAGTGGGTTGCCAAAGACTGTCTTTTCTAGTGACTTTTATAGAATAAAACCATGATGGGGAAAACTGGGAACTCGAAAGGCAGATGGGCTTGAGGTGGGACAGAACTGTGGTCAACCAATAAGATTAATTGTTTAGGTAAGATTGATCAAATCAAGGACAAACGGGGAAGTGAGTCATGTAGTAAGCGAGCTTTCTTACGGATTAGGAGATGGCAATTCCTGACTTCTCAAGATGATCCATCCCAAATCCCTAATGTTTATACTTAAGAGTGTGGTTGCATTTGTTTTGCCTTTTGTCTTGAGATCTGGCCCACAGCAAGAGGTGTGTATCTCTTCCAAGGTCACAAGATATCTGGTCCTCTGTGCTGGCTTCTTTGAGGGCCCTATCCCTGTCTGACTGCCTATAATATTTCTAACTAACTCAGTTGCCTGTAACATTTTGAATCAACTATACATTTTGGGCAGGAATACCATGAAAAGATACTGTGATCTTGTGGTGTTTCACATAGGTAGATGTGCAAAATTGATTTGTCCCTTATTGGTGATTTTCACTTTGATAATATGGATATGAGAGTATGTTGCTTTCCTCAATCATAAAGTCACTGTATTTCCTTTTAAAATAATGTTTGGCAGTAAATTATGAAATACCTCAAAATATGGCAAACTGTGTAGAGGATGATAGTGATATAGGGGAACGAAACTCCCAACCTACTATATATCCAGTACGAGTTCGTGTTCTCTAAAATCGAAGAATGAATTTGAGGAACAATGGAGGTTAAGAACAGAAATATTTATTGAGAGAAAGAAAGCTTCTGTCAGAAAGAGAGACAGAAGGGGTCCTGAGTGGGTTGCCAAAGACTCTGTCTTTTCTAGTGACTATTATAGAGTAAAACCACGATGGGAAAAACTGGGAACTCACAAGGCAGATGGGTTTGAGGTGGGACAGAACTGTGGTCAACCAATAAGATTAATTGTTTAGGTAAAATTGATCAAATCAGGGACAAATGGGAAGGGAGTCACGTAGCAAGCGAGCATTCTTACGATCAGTGACTTTCTGTGGGGGATTGGGATGGTAATTCCTAGCTTCTCAAGATGATCCATACCTAATCCCTAATGCTTATACTTAGGGTGTGGTTACATTTGTTTTGCCTTGTCTTGAGATCTGGCCCACAGCAAGAGGTGTGTGTCTCTTCCAAGGTCATAAGACATCTGGTACTCTGTACCTGTTCCTTTGAGGGCCTACCCCTGTCTGACTGCCTATAATATTTCTCACTAACTCAGTTGCCTGTAACAATAGTACAAGCCCTCTTTTAAGGGTATATACTAAGTAAATAAGAATGTATGCAAAGTTGTAGATAAAACGGTATTCCCTGAAGCTTTGTTGATAGTATACAATAATTTAAAACAACCCAAATTACCATTTTTAGTGGATTTGGCTCTGTAAACTATCCAATACTATACAGTCACTAAAATTATGTTGTCCCCCCCAACCCCACCCCAGCCAGTATACTTCAGCTCATTAGTTGCCCAGGTAATAGCTCCGGTTACAGTTCCTGTTACTTTTCTTCCTTAGAAATGGTTGGTCACTATGATGCACATTGTAAGAACCAATTTCTAATTGACAAACCATTCTTCCTCTGTACTTCCTGCTTGTTTATCCCATATAAGCCCCAGACCACCTGAAATCAGGGCCTGATATTTTGGGAATGATCCCAATCAAGGCCTGTTGACAGAAATAAATCTGCCTCCAAATCCTGGTGTCATTTCAGTGTTTCTGCTTGCTATTGCAATGTTAACAGTGTATTGTGTGACAAACAAGGAAGTTCGCTGTTATGGTTGATACATTGTGCCAACTTGAGAAGTTTAGAAGTTTAACTGAGAGTCTCAGCAGGGAGCCAGGGCTCTTACTTTGTAAGTATCCTCATCCTGTGTAAAGAAAGTCAAGGAGATTTGTGAATGCTACACTCACCCTGGAGGGGGTGGGGTGGCCTGTGTACAATGTAAGGGAGAAAAAGAGGCTTGCTCTTGCCGGCTTTTGCTCTGGCTGCTTTTGCTTCCTGCTGCCTTGAAGTGTTGCCCCAGTGCCATGCCACCCTGCCTTGGAGCCAGCTGATTATGGACTGAAACCTCCAAAAACTGTAAACTAAATAAACCTTTCCTTCCCTAATTTTGGGTGTCAGGTGTTTTGTCTCAGCAAAGAGGGAAAAGTAACCAAGACAGTCACAATATAGAAATTAAAGCACGGATTCTGTATAGTCTGATTTTCATTTAAAATATTAGACATATATATATGTTCCTGTATGTGGCCTTTTTATTTTTGCTTGTGTATATACGTTATTATTTGATTTTATTACATTGCTTATTTGCAACTTCTACCAGTAAAACAAACTTATTAGTGATACATGCTTTTGTGTAAAAAATTCATTTTATTAAGCACAGTAAAGTTTTTTAAAAACATGATTAGACAATGAAGTTCACAGCATTTGGTTGATGATCAGTATTATTTCTCTTCCCTAGTGACAGAAGGCATTCAAGCACAAGTTGGAAATCTGGAATGTAGTCCAACGACTTAGACAACAGGTTTGCCTCTGATAACTGCTGGGAGCCAATGAAGCTGGAAATTGACCACAGGTGCAAGGCTGCAGCATGGCCCTCCCAAGAACAAAGAGTGCCCAGGGCAAGCCACCTGAACACGCTGCTTCGCAGAGAAAACACCTAGCTCCCGACCATCCAAACAGTGGGGTGCTAGGACAACAGGGTGTCATGTGACATTAAGTTGCTAAAATGTATTAAAAAACTCTTCTGCAGTGAGAGAGCAGTTCCTTTCCCCCCCATCAGGAGGGTAAGGGCTCCACCTGACCCCAGCTTTGTCTCTTTATTTTCTCACCCTCTCTGGTCCTTCACTCCAAGAATCTCAACAGCCCCATGGGTCACGGTAGAGAACCTTCAAAGCTTTGTTCACCTATGCCCTTTCTGGATGAACACAACTGTCTCCTATTCAAGAATCAACTAGGCTAATACAACAAATATTGTTTGCATTGCCTCAGCTGGAAAGGGCGTGTGTGAGCGCCGCTCTGGGACTGCCCCGGGTTTGGGGGGTGATCGTCAGGCCTCAGAATCAGCACCATCCGAGACAGCAACCTGAACCCACGCTGCTGCCAACCACCTGTGAGCCGCACGTGGCCCTGGCTATCAGCGCCACTTCGCGGAAGCCGCCCGGCTGTCGCTGCACCCGCTCGGAGTGGAGGCCGCCCCTCCCGAGCCCTCTTGGCCTCCGCCGCCCGCACCACGGTCGCGCTGGCAGCTGGCTGGGTCCCAGCGCACAGGTCCGGCCGGCCTCGTCCCTGCCCCGCGCGGAGGCCCACAGGTTGGGGTCCAGGGCAGCGGGCGCGGGCGGGTGAGGAGGGGCAGGGGGCGGGGCGTAAGCTGCGCGCGCGCGCGCGGACCGGGGCGGGGCGACGCGCGGCGTGGGCCGGCGGGCCGCGCTACCCCTCGGTGTCCAGGGGGGCGGCCACGCTCCTCCCCCGCTCGCTCCCGCCCCGCGTCCCGGCCCGCCCTCCGACTCCCGCTGGCTGAGGCGCTCCTCTGGCGGCGAGCAGCATGGCGGCCGTGGAGGTGCGGGTGTGCGAGACGGACGGCTGCAGCAGCGAGGCCAAGCTCCAGTGTCCCACCTGCATCAAGCTGGGTATCCAGGGCTCCTACTTCTGCTCGCAGGTAGCGGCCCGCTGTCCTGGGCGCGGCCTGGCCGCCAGGCCCTCCGCCCTTCCGCTCGTCCGCCGGCCCTCGCGCGGCTCCCTACTTTCCCGACCGCGCTTCCGCGCGCGTCGTGGCCGCCCCCCGCGCCGGCCCCAAGGCCCGGCCCGGGGGCGCGGCTCGCCGAGGCCTGGGCCCGGCCGGAAGCGGAGCTGCCCGGGTCGCCCTGCTGCCCCCGGGCGCGGCTGCTCCGGGCCGGTCCGGCGTCCTCCGGGGCGCGGGAGGGAGGCTGCCGCCCGCGGGGATCGGGCGCCTCGCGGTCCGGCCGGGCCGGGCCGGGCCGGGCCGAGCCGAGCCGAGCCGAGCCGAGCGGAGCCGAGCTGCTCTGCCTCTGGTGCCGCTGGTCGGGGGCGGAGCGAACCCTGGCTGGGGTGGCTCGCTTCGGGCGGCGGAGTCACGGAAGAAGAGTGCGGCTTCCTTCCAAGCCCACTTCTTTGTGTTTTATTGCCTCGCGTTGGCACTTAAGCAACTTTGGGGCTGAGGGTGGTGGTGAGCGCTGTGTGTGCGATTCATCCTTTTTCTTTGGCATGGAGAACTATTAATTTAAAACGTAAATTAATGAAACAAAGTCATTTTACTGTTAGAGAATTTCTCACGAAGTGAGGACATTTCTACTCTCGGTTGTGCGTGAGACCATAGTGTATAATGTGTCGTGCAGTGGAGCGCACTCAGCGTTGAACGGGGTCCTGAGCAACGCGTGTGTTCGTGTTTACAGATTACAAATGTCACTGCCGCATTTGGAAGACTCAGTAACGGCCGGGCTGCGGTAGTTTGGCTCTGAGTTCCAGGGCAGGTGTGTTGAAAAGAGGCTCATCGGTATTCAGTTGGTCATGTTCTGCGGGGAGAAGAACATGACTCGAGTCAGAAATTTTGGTCGTTGTGCCACCCTTACTAGTTGTGAGGTCTTGAAGTACTAAAATTTATGTACTGAGATCTTTTTGAGTTTCAGTGTTTGCTTGTAGAGAAGGGATGATGGTAATTTTCGGTATTATTTCACGAGGTTGTTCTGAGACCAGTGTTACCCTATGTACATGAAATGCTGGTACAGTGTACGGAGTTCTGGTTTTTCAGAGGATGACAGTAGAGTTTAACACTGCATTGTTTAGAAATATAAATAAAAATGAAAAATGTTAAAATAATTTCAGATAAATAAAAACAGTGATAGGTATAAATATGCAAATAAAATTCTTAAGGTCACAACACTTGTAGGTAAGCCATTGTAAGAGATCTTACGTGTTGCAGTATATACATCGGCTATGATCTTTGACCTTGTTAATATCACTTGGAAAAAGTTACACAGGGAGAAGTGTTGCCGATCTAAAAATAGCATCGGGGCTACTCAACAAGCTAAAGCGAGTGCGGAGTGCGAGTCCTTTTGGTTAACGTTTTTAAATTTCTACAGTCCTGTGTGGGCCCAGGACTTAGAAAATAGTTTACTTTTGAAAGTTGTGTGCCATCTAAGTAGAATAATGTGGTTTACGCCGTGCATTTTGTAATGATAATTATGTACCGACACTTCTGTTGTAAAATCTTTAAAAGGGTAACAGGAAACCATATTCATCAAGCATAGTTCAGTAGAGAGAACATTGAATCATTGCAGTTTGCGGAATAAATGTCATCACAGTTGGTTTTATTTAGTGCGGTAGGATTGGAAATACTCCACGTTGGATTCTGCAGGTATCTTTTAGGTACCCTTTTAAATCTGTGTGAAACATTCAGAATGACTTGTAGCAGCTTTCTCCATTCCTGTTACCACCTCCAGTGGTCAGTTTGAAAAATTTGTTACCAAGTCAATTGTAGTCTCTTTCATTTCTCTACTGTAATTCCTTATCTAGCAAACAAACTTTGCCAAAATCTAACCAAGTAAGACCTGTTGTAGGGAAATTATTTTTTCTACTGTCTGATTATGCTTGCCTCCATAATGAAGTGTGAAGATTGGCCCCACAATTTGGATATTTCTGCTGTAGTCAGAGGCTATTTATACTGTGTTTAGCCAAAATGTCAGCGTGTTATCTGAAATCACAGCTCCTCTTTCAGCCCCAGCTTGGGACCCTCATCAACTCACTGTAACTTCCCAGTCTGTTTCCACCTTTATTTTCCTTGCCACTTCCTTACATTTCACTAGCAGCGGTCTGTCTTCTCTGCCTTTTGCTCCTCTGGGTCCTAGTTTGACTCTGGCCAGCTTGATTTTGTGAACAGAACGAAATGATAATAAGCCTTTGTATAACATCATAACAGAAATTAGCTTTTCCCAGTCATTATGTCACATCACCTATTTCTTTTACATTTTTTTTTTTCCAGCACCGGGGATTGAACTCACAACCTCACACCTGCCAGACAGGTGCTTGAGCCACTGAGCCAAACTCCTGGCCCTCCTATTTCTTTTATAACATATACAATCTGTAATTATATTGCTGTATTTGTTAGAAAACAAATGTTTTGAATCAGGTGAATAAACTGTCTTCATGAATAAACTGTCTCGTACATTGCTCTGTGCCCATTTCCCAGTATGATACTCAGTATACAATAGTCAACATGTTTGAATAAATGAATAAAGTATCAAAAGGTGGACTAGAGAGTAGACTGCTGCATTTGAGTCACAGCTGTTTCACCTGCTAGTGACTTTGGGCAGTTAATCTCTTTTCAGTTATCTTTTTAAAGCAAAACCGTTAATAGTGCCTGCCTTAGTGTTTTGATGAAGACCAAAGGTAAAGTATGTGATGCATTTTACGTACAGGTAAACTTAATATTCTTTTCATTGTATGTTTAATAAGGTACACATTTTTTTAATCCAACCTGCTTAAAATTAAGAAAAGTTTTAATGTTTCAAAGGAGTAAAATCTATTTTACTTAAAATTAGGCTTTCCAAAACTGTTTCTTGATATGTTTTTTGATATGTGTTCATTCTTATTAAATGAACTGTAGTTTGTGTGTGCCTTGTCTTCAGTTTTTTACAGGAGTGTTTTGGAGGGTGGAGGCTGTGATTTACTTATTTTTTTGAAGTGCATTGTGCACAGTGGGCTCTCAGTTCATTCAGTGAAAGAAAAGAGATCAATGGGTTTGCTATAGAAAAGAGAGTAGTTCTGTATTAAGAAATACAGCATTCGACACCAGCAAGCAAGCCCAGTTTGGGACCCAGCGCCATGTGCGGACCACCACTGGATTGGAACAGACAGACCTCAGCCCCTTCTGGCACATGGGCAGACAAACAAGGATTACCAATTCCGCCCATCCCGCCCCTTGTAAGCAACCGGCTGATCTCGAGAAACACAGGCTGTGATGATAGCTGTGGAGTTGAAATGCAATTGGATGCCCGTGGTGTTTTGTTGTTTCACTAACATTGCAGGTCTAGGGCCAGTGGTCTGATAATTGGTTCAGAGGATAGTGCTATGCAATGTGTCATCTAGGGGGGATCTCCTTCTGAGGGTTGCAGTCATTGTTGATTCCCTATGGTCTTGTTTTGAAAGTCCTATTTTGTTTCCATTGTTTTGTTGGGTTGGGTTTTATTCTCTATTGTTTTGTTTGATTATGTCAGATCCAATGGCAGCTATTTGAAAGATAGCAAGACATATTATGGTAGCAGTTTTGGATTTACTGTTGCTTTGTTTTGAAGTCCTTTATTGCATTCATTGTTTTGTTTTTATTGTTTCTATTCTGTTCTGTTTGATTTTTACTGTGTCCGAAGTAATCTGCAGCTGTTCTGAAGATATCAAAAGGTATTATGGTAACTGTGGTTGATTTTGTAATGTTTTGAAGTTCTGTATCTCTTACATTGGTTTGTTTTCATTGGTTTTATTCCGTTTTATCTTCTTTAAAATAAAAATAAAAAATTAATAAAAAGAAACAGCATTCAATCCCTAGTACCCCTCCCCCCAAAAAACCCCCCAGCATTTACATTATCCTTTATAAAGGCTGAATAATATACTAGGTAAAGGATGTACTATTATATAGTCACTTGTTGAATTTCATTTTTTCTCAGTTTTTTAACTGCTGTTTAGCAGCTGCCCTCTCTGCTTTTCACTGACTTGTCTTGAGATGAAGGAGTAGCTAGGAAGAACCTGAGTGATGTGTAACTGTTTATGTTTATAGGCATTAGAATTTGAAAGGTAGCAAGTATAATGTAAGTGGAAAGAGATTGGGTTTGGAATTTGAGCTGTGTTTAACTGTTTACTTCCAGGTCCTTGTGTGAGTCCTTTCCTGATGTTTTTGTTTTTGGTTTTTTGTAGTTTTGAGACAAGGTGTCACTATGCTGTTTAGACTATCTTTGAACTTGCAGTGACGCTCCTGCCTCAGCCTCCCGAGTGCTGGGATTACAGGTATGGGCTACCATGCCCAGCCCTCTCCTGACTTGTAAGTGAGGACTTAATGGAGCATGTTTGAGGGAAGGTGAATAAAGGAATAACCTCATATGTACTATTAAAAACAGTTCCAAGGAAGGCTTAAAAATTTTTTTTGAGCGGTGTACTATTTATGAATATTTTGGACAAATTCTTAAGTTTTTTCAAAGAAACAGCAAGATTATATGATTTGTTCTCTCTCCAGAAAGAAAGTGTTATTGGCATTTTGCAGGTTGGAGTTGGAAAGTGAGGAAGGATTTATCCTTCAGAAATGTAGCATCTTTGAGATGTAGCTCTTTGCTCTGAAACTTTTGCCTTCCATAATGAAGTTCTTGACAATGCAGATGTTTCTGAAACTCATCGTTCTCATCAGTGTAACTGTTGCCATATTCTACTTCTTATTCTTTTAATTGTTAAAAAAATTTTTCTCGGAAGGCTGAGGTAGGAGGAGCATTGTGAGATTGAGGCCGGCCTGGGCTACAATGCGAGCGCAAGACCGGCCTGAGCTACACAGTGCGACCCTGCCTCAAAAAACCAGGGCTGGGAGTTTGGCTCAGTGGCTTAAGCGCTTGCCCCAGCAGGCGCGAGGTTGTGAGTTCAATCCCCAGTTCCGCCAAAAAAAAAAAAAAAAATTCTGTTAAACTGCATTCATCTTGGGGAGTGGTGTGTGTACATACCACAGCTTGCTGCTTTTCTTTAATCCCTTCCCTTTCCCTCCTCCTCCTTCCCTCTTCCTCCAATTCCCCATCCTAGTTTTCATTCTTGTTGATATTATTGATCCTAGCTCATGTTACGGCATGTAAAGTTTACATTAATTGAGATTATTAGGTTCTTGTGCATGGCATATCTTTAGTCTACTTAGTATTTTCCCTTCCTCCTCACCCCTTGGGCTTTTTACCTTGGGTCATTTCCCTGTTGAAAGAGATTCATCTCCTTGTCTTCTTCTATCTAACCTTTGTAATTCTCCTTGTTTGTACTTTGTCTCACTCAAATGAGAGTTATTATATGGCATGTAAGCTTGTATGTCCACTGTGTTTAACCTAACATCATATTTTCCAGGCATATCCATTTTCCTACAAATGTCATTATTTATAGCAAAATAGTATTCCAGTGTATACAGATACCACATTTTGTTTCTCCAGTTGTCTGTTGATGAGTATACAGGCTGTTTTCAGGATTTAGCTATTATTAACTGTGCTGCTGGTGTAAATATTGGTGTATCTCGCTGTCTTATGATGTCTTAAACTCCTTGGGGAAGATACCTAGTAGGAGGAGGATCTCTTGAGTGATATGGAATTTCTAATTTACAGTTCTCTGAGAAATCTCCATACTGATTTCCGTAATATTTTACTAGTTTACCTTCCGACCCACAGTGAAGAAGTGTTCCAGTTTTACCCACAACCTTGCTAGCATTTGTTATTGTTTAATTTCTTAATGATTGCTGTTCTTTCTGGAGTGAGATGGAATCCTAGCATTGCTTTAATTTGAGTTTCTCTAATGGCCAGAGATGTGAATTATTTTTTCATGTATTTTTTCACTGTATTTCTTTCTCTATGAAGTGTCTGTCCATTTGTCTTGCCCATTTCTTGACTAGATCTTTAATGTTAGGTAGTTTACTTTTTTTTGTTGTTGTTGTTCTATCTATATTCTACTCCTCTGAGGAGTACCTGGCAAAAGTTTTTCCCATTCTGTCTTCCCGCTTCTGATTGATTCTTTGGTGTCCAGAAGCTTTTGAGTCTGATATAGTCCTTGTTTTTTTCTTTCCTCAAGTCCATTTTATTTCAAGGATAAAAAGAAAAAGTAGGGAAAAAAAAAAAACTCCAACAAAATGATATAATCCTATTTCTTGATTCTTGCTGTTATTTCTTGTGCAATTGAGGTTTTGTTAAAAAATCTTGTCCTACACCTATGTCTTCAAGTGTTTTACCTATCTTCCAGTAGGTTTAATGTTCGTTTTAATGTTTAGATCTTTGATACATTTTTATCTTAATTTAGTTTATGGTGAGAGGTAAGGGTCCAGTTTCAATCTTTTGCATACAGATAACCTGTTTTCCTGGCACCACTTGTTGATTAGTCCACCTTTTCTCTAACATGCTTTTAGCTCCTTTGTTGAAGATCAAGTAGCTGAATGTCTCAGGAGAAGTTTCTGTAACCTCAGTTTTGTCCCATTGATCCATGTATCTGGTTTTGTTCCCTTACTATGCTGTTTTTCATCACTGTTGATTTTGTAGTATAGCCTGAGGTCAGATATTGTTATTTTCTGCTTTGCTCTTGTTGCCAAAAATTGCTTTTGTTTGTTCTGGGTCTCTTCTGGTTCCATATGAATTGTAGGATTTTTTTTTTTTTTTTTTTTTTTTTTTTTTTTTTTTTTTTTTTTTTTTTTTTTTTTTTTTTTTTTTTTTTTTTTTTTTTTTTTTTTGTAGATCTGTAAAGTTTGCTAGTGTTATGTTGACTGGGGCTGCATTGACTCTTTGTAACAGTTTTGGGAGGATGACCAGTTTGACAGTATTGATTCTACTTGCCTAAGAGCAGGGGAAGTCTTTCCATTTTCTGATGTCCTGATCAGTCTCCTTCAGAGTACTGTAGTTTTCTTTGTAGAAGTCTTTCACTTCCTTGATTAGGTTAATTCCTAGGTATTTCATTTTTCTTGAAGCTGCTGTACTTAAAGCTATTTAATTTCTTTCTCATCCCGTTCATCGTTGCTGTGCACAAATGCTGATGGTTTTCGTGTGTTGATCTTGTATCCTGCTGCATTTCTGAAGTTTATTATTAATTCTAAGGGTTTTTGGGTGGAGTTCTTGGGTCTCTCATGCAGAGTGTCGTGTACTCTTAGATGATAATTACTCAAGTAACGATAACTGAAATAATGATAATTTGAGTTCATTTCCTGTATCTCTTTTTTTTCTTGCCTAATTGCTCTAATATTTCAAGTACTATGTTGAACGCAGGAGGTGATAATGGACTTTATTGTCTTGTTCCTGATTTTAGTCAGAGGTACTTTTAGTTTTCCCTTCAATATGATACTATTGGTTTTTTATGCATAACTTTTATCACGCCCATGTGTGGTCCATCTATACTTGTTTTCTTCAGGGTTTTTTTTCATGAAGGGGTATTGAATTTTGTTAAACCTTTTTCTGCATCTATTGATATGATCTCATGGTTTGTGACCTTGCTTCTGTTTTTTTTTTTTATTTAAGCAAAAAAAAAAGACATTTATAACAAAGACAACAAGCAAAAGAGACAAACGACTAGAGTAAATGCACAACAGTAACATTGCAGGTTTACAAAACAGGATGATAGAAACTTGACAATGGTTGCAATATTGCGTATCGTTATCTTTAAAATAGTTACTTACATTAACAGATACAGACATGTAAAATTGATCTAATATGAGCATTAATTGTTCTTTCTCAATAACGAATACATTCAGCAGTGTGTTCATTGTAGTTATCTTACATGTACATATATACAGATTTATATCTTTTCCTTTTCCCTTTTCTCTTTCCCCCTTTTCTCTTCCCAATTACTTTTGCTCTTTGAGCTGTTTTTTACCCTTACACAGTATTTACTATAGATTTTGGATCATATATACTTTTTCAGTTTCTTACACTAGGGAGCCAATATGGTATTTACACATGTGAGTTTGATTTATCTCACTTATGAGTATGGTCTCAAGTCGTGATCATTTACTTATAAAAGTCTCAATGCAATCATTCTTAATAGCTGAGTAGTACTCCATTGTATAAAAATACCACATCTTTTTTATCCATTCTTTGATTGATGGGCACTTGGGTTATTTCCAAGATCTGGCTATTACAAATTGGGTTGCTATAACCAGGGTGCACAGATATCACTGTGGTATGATGTTTTCAATTCTTCTGGGAAAATGCCCAGAAGTGGGATAGCTGGGTTGAATGGGATCTCTAATCCTAGCTTCTTGAGGAATCTCCACACTGCTTTCCACAATGGTTGCACCAGTCTACACTCCCACCAATGGTGGAGGAGAGTTCCTTTTTCCCCACAGCCCCTCCAGCATTTGTTGTTGGTTGATTTTTTAATCTTGGCCATTCTTTCTGGAATAAGATGGAATCTCAGTGTTGTTTTAATTTGCATTTCCCAAATGACCATTGATGTTGAACATTTTTTCATATATTTATTTGCCATTTGTATTTCTTTCTCTGAGAAGTGTGTATTCATCTCAGATGCCCATTTTTGGATTGGGTCCTTGAATTTCAGGGGCCTGATTTCTTTTAATTCTTTATATGTTTTAGATAGAAGTCCTTTGTCTGATGGACAATTGGCTAAGATATTTTCCCAGTTCATGGGTTTTCTTTTCACTCCGTTGGAGATTTCCTTTGACATGCAAAAACTTTTTAGTAAGATGAGATCCCAGGTGTTGATTCTGGGAAATGTTTCCCGTGCAGTTTGATTTTTGTTCATGAACTCTCTGCCTACTCCTATGTCATCAAGATTTTTACCTTCTCTGTCTTCTAGTAAGGTTAGTGTCTGTATGGGGTATGCTATGTCCCCCCAAGTCCTCATACTTTTGATGGGGCTGAGTCTAGTGCTTGTGTTCAGTTTGTTGTCTAGCGCTGAGGTTGGCACACGCCCATGGTGGAGCTGACATACAATGTAAGGGAAGGCGGGTTTTCCGCTTCCGCTTCCGCTCTCGCCCTCTCTCGCCAGTGCGGCTTGCGGCTTGTAGCCGCCATGAAGAGCAGGCCCGCCATGAAGAGCAGGCCCGCCATGCCACGCTATCTTGGAGCCAACTTAAGTATGGACTGAAACTCCCAAGAAACTGTAAGAATAAACCTTTCCTTCCCTAATTTTGGGCGTCAGGTATTTTGTCTCTGCAATGAGTAAAAAGTAACCAAGACAGTGTCTCTGTTTTAATATTCAGATCTTTGATCCATTTTGACTTGATTTTAGTGCATGGTGATAGGCATGGATCTAGTTTTAGTTTACAGCATATAGAAAGCCAGTTTTTCCAGCACCATTTGTTAAAGAGGCTGTCTTTCTTCCAATGTACATGTTTGGCCCCTTTGTGAAAGATGAGGTGACTTAAGTGTGTTTGTAGTTGTGGCTGTATCTTCTAATCTATTCCATTGATCTTCAAGTCTGTTTTGATTCCAGTACCATGCTGATTTTATCACAGTAGCTTTGTAGTAGCGTTTCAAGTGGGGATTGTGATGCCTCCTGCCTTCCCTTTGTTGCCCAGAATTGCCTTTGCTATTCTAGGTCTTTTCTGGTTCCAGATGAATTTCAGGAATGCTTTCTCTAGCTCTGTGAGGTAGACAAGTGGTATTTTGATTGGGATTGCAGTAAATCTGTATAATAATTTTGGGTGAATGGCCATTATCACGATATTTGTTCTTCCTATCCATGAACAGGAACTATCTTTCCATTTTCTGAAGTCTTCTTCGATTTCCTTCTTTAGAGTAATGTAATTTTCACTGCATAAATCTTTTACTTGCTTTGTTAGATTGATTCCTAAGTATTTCATTTTTTTGTATGTTATAGTGAAGGGTGTGATTTCCCTTATTTCTCTGTCAGTGACTTTGTTGTTTGTGTACAGGAATGCTATTGATTTTTGAGTGTTCACCTTGTATCCAGTTACATTACTAAATTTGGTTGTTACTTCTAGAAGTCTTCTAATGGATTTTTGGGGGTCTTCTATGTAGAGTATCATATCGTCTGCAAATAATGATAATTTCACTTCTTCCTTTCCTATCCTTATTCTCTTTATTTCTTTCTCTTGTCTAATTGCTCTGGCTAGTATTTCCAGAACTATATTGAATGGGAGTGGTGATAATGGACATCCTTGTCTTCTTCCTGATTTTAGGTTGAAAGTTTTCAGTTTTTCTCCATTTAGTAAGATGTTGGCTGTTGGTTTATGATATATTGCTTTTATCAGGTTGAGGTAGAGACCATCTATTCTGATTTTCTGTAGGGTTTTTATCATGAATGGGTGTTGGTTTTTGTCGAAAGCTTTTTCTGCATGTATTGAGATGATCATGTGGTTCTTGTCCTTGGCCCTGTTCATATGGTGTATTACATGTATTGATTTCCATATTTTGAACCATCCCTGCATTCCTGGGATGAATCCCACTTGATCATGATGTATAATCTTTCTGATGACTTGCTGTATTCTATTTGCCGGTATTTTATTGAGGATTTTTACGTCTATGTTCATTAGGGAGATTGGCCTGTAATTTTCTTTTTGGGTGGGGTCTTTCTCTGGTTTTGGTATTAGGGTAATACTTGTTTCCAGGAATGAGTTAGGGAGACTTGCTTCCCTTTCGATTTCATTGAAGAGTTTGAGGAGTGTTGGCATTAAGTCTTCCCTAATTTTCTTGTAGAATTCAGCAGTGAATCCATCAGGGCCCGGGCTTTTCTTTGTTGGTAGGGTCCTAATTACATTTTCAATTTCATTGACTGAAATTGTGTTATTCAGCAGCTTTACATCTTCTTGATTCAGCTTTGGTAATTCATAGGTTTCTAGGAATTTGTCCATTTCTTCTGTGTTATTGAATCTATGTGAGTAAAGGTTTTTGAAGTAAGTGTTGATGATCTTCTGTATTTCCACAGGGTCTGTAGTGATTTCACCCTTTTCATTTCTTATTGCATGGATCTGAGTTTTTTCTTTCCTCTTCTTGATAAGGTTGGCTAGGGGTTTATCAATTTTATTTACTCTTTCAAAGAACCAACTCTTGGATTCATTAATTCTTTGTGTTGTTTTCTTAGTTTCAATTGCATTAATTTCTGCTCTGATCTTAATAATTTCCTCCCTCTTTGGGCTTTGGACTTGACTTGCTCTTCTTTTCCTAGAAGTTTGAGGTGCAGCATTAGGTTGTTTATTTGTTTTCTTTCTGTTTTTCTGATGTTAGAGTTTAGTGCTCTAAATTTCCCTCTGAGGACTGCTTTCATTGTATCCCACAGGTTTTGGTAATTTGTATTTGCAATTTCATTCAATTGTAGATATTGTTTAATCTCTTCTTTAACTTCTTCTGTGATCCATTGGTTATTTAGGAGGGTATTATTTAATTTCCATGTGTTTATTGTAGGCTTTTTTGTCATTCATTTCCAATTTTACTGCACTGTGGTCAGATAATATGCATGGAATTATTTCAATTCCTTT
>RJWM01006365.1:0-85098 GCA_004363535.1 Dasyprocta punctata
CACCGGGGATTGAACTCACAACCTCGCACCTGCCAGGGCAGGCGCTTGAGGCACTGAGCCAAACTCCCGGCCCTGGTTTTTCGAGGCAGGGTCGCACTATGTAGCTCAGGCCGGCCTTGCGCTCGCGTTGTAGCCCAAGCCGGCCTCGAACCCACAACGCTCCGCCTACCTCAGCCTCCCGAGTGCTGGGATTAAAGGCATGCGCCACCACGCCCGGCTTAGTGTAACCATTTTGAAAAGCAGTATGCATTAAGCAAGTGTAAAGAAAAGGAACAGTAGCAAAACACAGCAGGCATTTAATGCCATTTAATGAATAATTATTTTCACTTATATAATGATAATAAACTTATATAATGATAATAAACACTCTATCATGTGTTTGTCTATCCAACACAATAGTACTCTGTTGTTATGTTCAACAATTTTGGGAAATTATCCTTTCTACTTCAACAGATAAAAGTGTTGGTTATATTCCTTTGTTGCTGAGATAAAATACCTGACACCAAATATTAAGGATGGAGAGGTTTATTTAGCTCACAGTTTGTGGAGGCTTCAGTCTATAATCAGCTGAATTTCAAGGCTGTGTGATATGGCACAGGGGCAACAGTTCAAGGCAGCAGAAGACAGCAAAAGCAGCAAGAGCAAAAGCTGGGAGAAGCAAGCCTCTTTTCCTCCCTTATATTGTAATTAGGCTACCACCTTCAGGGTGAGTGTAGCACACACACCATCTCCAAAGTCTCCTCTTGTACAGGCTCAGGATGTTTACAAAGTGAGGACCCTGGCCCACTGCTGAGTGGTTTAAACTTTTAAATGTCTCAAGTCAACACAATGTATCAACCATTACATCTAGCCAACAGACAGTGGTAAAGACAGTAGTACTCTGTTGTTGTGTTCAAACAAACAATTTCTGGAAATCATGCTATCTACTTTAACAGATAAAAGTGTTGGTTATATTTATTCCCTGTTTTCTAGTGAATAATTTATGATTTCAAAAAATCAGTTTGATTTACATGCAGCACTCTTTGCTAATGCTGATAACTGCTGGCGATGCGTGGGTTTTGTGCCTGCAGTATATCATTTGAGTTCATTTTTTACCCTTTGAACATTCTCTTCATTTTTAGGTGATTTCACAATTCAAGATAGCAGATGAGAGACAAGATGGTGAGTGAGTGCTGTGATACAGTACAAGGGATGAAAGATAATTATTCATTATGATTTATGTCTACATATGGCCAATGTATCATTTAAGCATTATACCTAAATATGAGTATATATTTATCATGATCTCAGAGACAGTTTCACCTCTTACTTGGAAATTAAGTTTATATGGTTGATAAAAGCCTTCAGGGTACAATTGTGAAAATCAAACAGTACAGCAAACAGTTTGAAATTCTCTGGGCTTCAAGGTTCCTGAGATGAATGACCACCATGTCGTTAAATAGGCCACTCCTTACAACATACTCTATTCCTCTGCCCCAGAGCAGGTAAAACTTTATTGAACTGGGCTGTCTCACTGAAATGACCAGATTTCCATGTCCCACTTGGCATTTAACACATAATGGAAGACAAAGTCAGCAACATTTTATATAAAAAAATCCTTGGGCATTGAAGCATCCAAGTGGGTGCTGTAAGTCTGATTTCCTGTCATTGCTTATATTCTGACCTTATTTATTTACTATTAATTATAGATGCATTTGTATTTTTTTCCATACTCCTACTTCCTTCTTCCAGTCCACATCTCTGTTGGGAACCTAAGAAATGGTAATAGATACTTCTCTGCTGCTGCTGCTGCTGCTGCTGCTGCTGTTGCTGCTGCTGCTAAGTAAAGAGAAAATTAATTTGTTAGTGCAAAAAGTAGTCATTAACCTAAACAATGTACAAACTGTAGTCTATTTCACTGTCCTAAGACAGCACTTTTTACTCTTAAAGATGTGGCAGCATCATTTTCTACATTCTACAGCTTCAGTTGTGCTGAGCAATCTCTCAGGCCCTCAGGAACTAATACAGAGGTAATTAGCACTTGAAAATGTTGCAGCTCTGTAGAGGTGTAATTGCAGCACTCGCCTTTTCAGCTCTACATGGGTACTAAAAGGAGATGATGGACACTGGCTTCTTAGACTCAGTCTCCTCTCCCTTCTTAAAGTGATTACATTTTTTTTCCTTATCGGTGTTTTGGCCTGATGTCCTAGGAAAAGTCCCATAAAAAGGTTCCTAAGATAGCAACCTTATTAAGATGGTTTCAAGGGATAGCATGGAAGGAGAAAGTGGCTTTTAAATTATTACTTTAATTTATTACTAATTTAGATTGGTCTTTGAGTCTGTTTCTTTATCAAAAAAAGTAGTAACCACAATAATTTTGTTTATTTCATAGACTGTGGAAAGAATCACAAAAAACAAAACATGCAACTCATAAATTATATTACATATATAAGAAATGGTTGTTTTTCTACCTCTTTACAATTCTTCTTTCAGAAGTCTTCATTATAAGATTCTGGGAAAGTCATGCTGTGGAAAAGACAGAGATAGCAATGCATGGTTCTTACATACCTGGATACCACCCACACTAGAATTATTAAATGATATCCCAAGAACTCCAGGTTGAGAGTATGTACTCCTTTTTAAGAGACACCAACAAATAACTCGATTTATGGAGGAGAAAGACATTAAACCAACATAAGACTGGGCAAGGACTGCTGGGAAATATAAAGTCATTCTTGGGTCTTTCATCCAGAGTCTATGTAGATAAAATTCAAGCTTTCTAAAGCTATTCTCCACAGTAAGTTACAGAAGTGTAGCACAGATATTTTCAAGGTTAAAGAAAGTAGCCGGGGAATTAGCTCAGTGACTTAAGGGCCTGCCTGGAGGTTGTGAGTTTGAGCCCTGGTACCAAAAAAAAAAAAAAAAAAAGATTAAAGAAAGTTGAAAAATTCAAAAGTCCCACAAATAGTGAATTTCTTAATAAAGATATTAGCAACAGTGGCAGGGGTTATAAAGACAAGTATGCTGATTCATAATAAACTCAGCAAATGTACATCTTCATAACAGCAGAGATTCAGTTTTTGAAGATTCTGTATATATAGCACTAGCATTTTCAAAGATGACAGACAATCCCTTAGTACTGACAAAATACATCTTTGCTTACATTGATTCCATAGGAAGCTCTTAGTGTTCTTCATTTTTTGTGGAAGTTTAATAATTCCTTGTGAAATTCTGTGTTTTGGGGGAACACAGAGAGAGATAAGTAGATTATTTGGATTTTAACTGATAGTTATAAATGACAGACTATTTGAATAAGCAAATAGTACCCCTTACAGAATGGCATCATACCAAGGATAGAACTGTCTGTCTCCTTTACAAGTTTTCTTATAAATTGCATTGGATGGTTTCTTTCACTTAATTCCTCTGGCTTCAGTTTGGATCTACTGGCTTCCCTATTTATCTCTTTGATTCAATAAATTCAGTGAAGGCATTTATTTATCATGGAAAAATAATATTTATCAAACTCTTTCCTTTGGAACCTCTAGCTTAACTGACAGAGTACTTTATAAATTGAACCTTGAAAAAATAACAAAAGGCTTCAAAACCTTTTTCAGAGGATGTATGTGCTTGAAATCAGAAGAGGGAAAAAATAAAACTTACTGGGCCCTAATAATGACATGGTCAACAAGTTGAATTTCTTCCAAGCTTCTATTTAAAAGTCTTCTTTTAAAATATTCTACTTATGATCAGAAATATAGAAAAGGAAAAGATTGTTTTCATTTTGAAATTTCACATCACTTTCAAGCAATGTAGAAAGGCTATGGATCTAAACCCAACTGCTGAAATACCTGGATGGCTTCAAAGGAAAGCACAAAGGTCTGGGAATTTATTTTCAATATTTATAGAACTGAATGAAAATTGCAAAATTTCAAGAAGATTGGAATGTGTGGAGTCACTAAAACCACCACAGACTTTATTTAACACATTAATCCGAAGTGGTTATTGGGGTACTGCATAGCTATTGGAATTCTAACAGTTATTTTATATGTCTATAGATTTAACTTAAAAAGGAAAGACATGGAGGCTGAGACAGGAGGATTATTGTGAATTCAAGACCAGCCTGGACTACAAAGTGAGTTCAAGGCCATCCTGAACTGCATAGTGAGACCCTGTCTCAAAAAATAGGGCTGGGGATTTAGCTCAGTGGCATAAGCGCCTGCCTGCCAGGTGTGAGGTTGTGAGTTTGATCCCTGAAACCCAAAAAAAAAAAAAAAAAAAAAAAGGAGAGACAGTTATTACTATATGGAACATTTTGCTTCCTAAGCACCAATTTTCAAAATACCATATTCATTCAAAAATAAATAATTTGCCGGGTGTGGTGGTACAGGCCTCTAATCCCGGCACTCAGGAGGCTGAGGTAGGAGGAGCGTTGTGAGTTCGAGGCCGGCTTGGGCTACAATGTGAGCATAAGGCTGGCCTGAGCTACATAGTGCCACCCTGCCTCAAAAAAAATAGAGCCAGGAGTTTGACTCAGTGGCTTAAGTGCCTGTCTGGCAGATGCGAGGTTGTGAGTTTGACCCCTGGTGCCGCAAAAAAAAAAATAACTAAATAAATAAATAAATTTAGACTTTTTCATTGACAGAAAATTTGGAAAATCCTTAATGGTCTAGTCATTTAAACTTCCTTTGAAATTCCTTTATTTATACACACTTAAAACGTGTTTCAGAAGTCTGTTGGTTTGTTCACAAGCCACAGCAGATATAGTCTTCTTCAGGTTTAAAAGACAATGCAATTATATCTGTTTTTTATTCTTTATGCAAATAGCCTGCATTTCAGTGTTCTCTATCACTGCCCACCTGCAAAAACAAATTCACTCTTTAAAACATTCCAAGAAAAAAGCAATGATACATAAATCAATGTCCTACTTACTTTATCCCATTTCCATTGTGCTCTGACTCAGCTCTTTCCTTGCCTCCTACCTGCATTGTTAATCTATTCAGTTCAAATCACATGCCCACTTTCTTCTCCTTCACTGACATATTATTACTCATCAGTTTTTTGACAGAAATGTGCCTTCTTTCCTGTCCTCCCTCCTAACTATTCCATCACAAACTATACTTGCTTGCTTGTCAGTTTTGTAAGCATTCTTGGTGCTTTCTACTTAGACCCAGTTCTCTCTAAGATTGATAATATTTCTGTGTTCTTGAAAGAATTTTCAAAATAAGTAAATTCTTATTCATTTGACCCCTAGTTTCTTCAGATTCTCCCTCAGAAATTATTTCTTAATTTTTTATTCCCAGCTTTCTGACCCTGCCTAATCAGTGCTCTTGTGAAGGCCCACACAACAGCAGCTGACATAGTGGGATTCTGTAAAGTGTGAAGAATCCTAAAATAAAATGACACTACAAAAACACCTTGCTCGCACTGAAATGTTTGAGTCATAACCATAAAAAAAAAAACTACCTCTAAAGTTCAATGATAAAGAAAGAACTTCAGATATGAGTAAAGTGTCTCACAAAATAAAGGGCTAAATATATGCTGATCCTAAGCAATAAAAGCCCAGTGGGAGTTGTAAAACCATCAGCCAACTATACAGAAGGGGAGGAGCAAGGAACTTAGCATTTGAAACTTATAACCTTGGAAACCAGTGTGCTCAGGGATGAGTTAGGAACGTTATACATCGTAGGAATCCTGAATGTGGATTCATTAGAATTATGGAAAACCGTTAAGTGTCCCACCAAGAATCTGTACAAAAACTTGTACTGTTTATGTGCAAGAAATACGTTAGACAACACTAGATGACTAATTTTAAGCACCTAATTAGGTAGTTCTGATCATTTTACCAGTAGGTAGTAATTGTTGGGGTCAGGGGACAGATGGGTTGGATGAATCATCAGGGCAAACACAAATGTGGCCAGTCAGGAAGAAGTGGGATCATTGCAAGGACTTGATTCAGTTTTTCTTTTAAAACCATTGTAAGCCCAAATCCAGAAAGTGTCCTGTAGACAAACCATCCATCACTGTACCAAAGTACACCCTGGGGAAGCACCCTTGGCTGTCTATCCAGGAATTCTCCTACCCATACCCTCTTCCTCCCACATATCGAAACCTGGTATATCTTCACTGGTTTTATGCCCAGGTCAGTTCTCACTTACTTCAAAATAAAAGTAAAATTCCTTCACTGAATTCTCACACCTTTAGTCCCTGTCCTGATGCCTTATATTTTCAGAGGTAAAGTTGTCAATGATACATTTGTCCTGGCTTCTGTGTAACAGCAGCACAGTCTGCACCCCAGACCTCAATAGGCAGCACTCGACCAGCCCTAAACCATAGAGTTAACTTCAATTTCACTCACCTTTGACCATGGTTATTCAGCAGTTTAAAAGTTATTAAACTCTACTTTATTCTTTCTCCAGAAATAACTTTCTGATTCAAGTTCTTCTCATCAGGAAACTCATTCTCATTTCCTTACATTATACTTACAGAAACAGCCTTCTTTGATCTCCTGCCTCTAGTTTCTGCCCTATTTCATTCCATTATTCACACATGGCTGCCAAAATAATTTCCCCAAACCTTTTTCATTTCATTCCTTTAATCAAATATTATAGAGGTGATTTCTAGTTAAACGTGAAAAATTAAATACAGGTGCTTATCTCCATTACTTCCCAAAACCCCATTAAAATGATAGTAAAGACATTTTAAAACATAACTAGCAAAGACAAGGAAAACAAGAGGGGAAGACGGGAAGAGGAGAAGAGGGTTTTAGGGAAGCTGGGGAGCAGATTTGGGAGCGGCTTCTGGCTTAGCAGCATGGAACATGAACAACGAAGGGCAGTAGGAAGTAAATGATGGAACCTCACATGGTTTTCACTAGCCACCAGGAAGATAAAAAGCAAGAGTGGGTGATTAGCTGGAAACAAGAAGACTCATGTAAATCTGCTTAAACAACAGTGAGATTTCCATGAGTCCCTGTCTCTCTTCCATCTAAGCTAAGTGATAAAGTAAATAAATGTTGGCCAGTCAGAAAACAATGGAAATCCACTAGAGGAAGACTATGTAAAAAATAAATATGTTCCATCAGCAGGTCTAACTATATCATAGTCCACTGGAGCAGAGTAGACTCTTTGCTATCATTCACTCTTAGGTTTGTTCATAAGGATGAGGAAATTTACACAATCCATACAAATGCATTGCTCAAGTTCCCTATCTAATTGTAACAATTTAAATATAAAATGTTCTCTAATTTATTGATGGTTTTATCCCAAATGCAGCAGTGTTCAGAGGTGGGATTTAGAGAGGCATGTGGATCATAAAGGAACTAACCTCATCAATGGGTTAATTTCTTCATAGTTGAATGGTTTATTGTGGGGTGGAGCCCAGTCCGAGGAAGTGGGTCAGAATGGGCAGGCCTTTGAATGATATCAACTGTAACCAGGCCCTTCCTCTCACTCTGGCTCTTTCTCTTTCTATGCTTCCTGATGGCCATGAGGGAAGCAGTCTTCCACTTTCCACAATGATCTCTCTGCCTCAGCACAGGACTACAATGAATGAAGCAATGGATCATGGACTAACGGAGCAACTGATCATGAACTGAAACCTCAGAAACCACCAGCCAAGATAAGACTTTCATCTTTGTAAGTTGCTTGTCTCAGATTTTCTGTCACAGCGACAAAATGCTGATGACTCAACTAATCATCAACAAACTTGATAATTCAACAGAAGTCTCTAAAGTGGCTTTGTAAGTAGAAACTTCAAGGTGGAAAATGAGAAAATATATTGAAATGAGAATGTTCACCCTGTTATCAAAACATAGAGTAAGGAGACAAGCATGGTGGTACACACTGGTTAATCCCAGTACTGTGAAACCCCAAGATAGGAGGAATACAAGTCTAAGACTAGACTGAGCAATTAGCAAAACCCCATCACAAAATAACAAATAAAAAGGGCTGGGGTTGTAGCTCAGTGCAAAGGTCCTGAATTTAATTCCTAGTCCTGCAAAAAGAAAGAGAAAGAGAGAGAGACAGAAAGAGACAGAGGCAGAGACAGAGACAGAGAGAGGCAGAAAGAGGGAGAAGAAAGAGAAGAAGAGGAGAAGAGGGAAGAAAAAGTAGGCAGTAAGAATGAATGAATGAGTGTTTTCCCATAGCAGCAATAATAATTTGCTGAAATTACTGTCTTTAGATAGTTCTGGAGTCTTGAAAAGCAATTTATACCTTATATTAACCAGAAAGGACATCAGTTCTCTGTGATGCTATTTAGTATGTGGGAAGAAAATGTATGCCTTGTTTTATTCCTGAACTGCAAAAACTTTCAGCATTGACGCTTGCTAATACCCTACCACTCTTTTCCTCACCTTTCTAACATCACCTATCAGGCCCCACTCTGCCTCAGGAAAAGTGGCTTTCTTACTGTAAAATAACTCTGATTTATGAGTCATTCTTTTGTTTAATATGAATCAGCTTGCCAGGGATTGATTACTTCTTGGAGAATTCATGGAATGAATGTCTTGTGTTGTAAACCTGAGTAATAGACACATGAATGAAACAACTGGAGACTTGCCCAAAACAGTCCAGAAACTCCCAACCTATTCCTCTTCATACCTACTGTATTAGCCTTGGACATTTGGAGCAGCTTTCCCATTCTTTCTCAATGCTTACTGTGTCTCTTCTAAATAGATAGACCCATTCATTTGCAGCCTACATCTTGCTTATTCCTCTGTGTAGTTGTAACTTTGCTAAGTTAGTCTCCAGTTCTTTTGAGGCTAAATTAAAATGCCTTTTATCCAAATGCCACTGTCCATTCATTCTGATCATATCATACAGGGCCTCCCTGTGGTGTTGGAATTTTGGAATCTAAATCCCAGCTTTGTAACCTATCTATTTGAACAAGCCAATTCACCTATCTAAATCGGTTTCCTCATCTATAAAACAAAAACAGTCTCATGAAATTAAGGGGAAGGATATAAAAATGAATGAGATATTGACTGTGAAACTCCATCAACAAGGTATATCACTAACAAATATTTGCTCTGAGCTACAGTGCAATGGCACATACAAAAATGGAGTGATGAAAATTGCATTGAAATTAGAATTGAAATATTGGGGTTCACAATGGGCATTATTAGGGTGAAGGATTCAAGGCAAGTGATTTAACTTCTCTGCACTCCATGTCTATCATCTGAAAATTTCATTCACTCATTCATCCAAAATTTATTGCACAACTTCTGTGAGGCAGGCAATGTTCTTGAGTCTTGGGAAACATTAATAAACAAAACAGGGAAGAATCACTGGCCTCAGGGGATGGAAAGGACTGTAAAGCCTGGCTCACAGCATTGTTGTGAAAAGAGAGATGCTTCAAACAAAAAGGACTTTATAAATAGAGTTGTGTTCCACTGGTGTTAGTTACTGCTGCTTGCCTTAGCATCATAAATGGGAGAGTGGAGTACATGAGATTTCATCAGTCTCATTCCAGAGATAAAGAAACTGAATGTTAGCTGTAAGTGACATTCACAATCATACAACTACAGAATTGGTGGTACATTTAAATCTCGTAGCTCCCATAGCAGTCCTCTTTCCCCTCTGTTACAGCATTTTCATACAATATGGTACCAAGTGTAGAGTGCTGGGTAAGGAAGACAATGATGGTGAGTACTGTAAAAATTTAAAGGGAATTATCTAAAGGTAATAGCTAAATTTTTGTCCTCTTACAAATTTAAACAGATATTTGTACACATATGTTCATAGTGACATGATTCATGACAGCCAAAAGGTAGAAACTACCTACATATCCACTGACATACAAATTGATGAACAGAATGTAGTATGTACATGCAATGAAATATTATTAAGCCTGGAAAAATAATAAAACTCTGATACATGCATGTATAACATGGTTGAAATTTGAAGACATTGTGTTATATGAAATTTGTCAGATACTAAAGAATATCGTATGATTCCACTTATGTTATATACCTAGAAGTAGAGTGGTGGCTACCAGGAGCTATAGAAAGTGGTGAATGGAGAATGGCTTAATGGATATAGTGTTTCAGTTTGGAGCAATGAAAAGTTCTGGAGATGGATAGTGGTGATGGTTTCATGACAGTTTGAATGTTGTTGATGGCACTGAACTATTCACTTAAAATGGTTAAAAGTGTATATGTGTGTATAAGTATAGGACCTAGGACTTTCCCACCAAGCTACATACTCAAACCCTCCCTTTTAACTTTTACGTATTTTTTATAATACTGGGGATTGAACCCAGGACCTTTGCACAGAACTACACCTCCAGCCTTTTTAATTTTTTTTTCCTTTGAGACAGGGACTTGCTAAATTGTTAAATTTCCCGGGTTGGCTTTAAACTTGCACTCCTCCTGCTTTGGCCTCCCAGAGAGCTGAGATTACCAGCAGAGACCATCATGCTTAGCTAAAAACTGGTTGGATTTTTATCATTACAGTCCAGCAATTTTAGGCAATGTCAGAAAAGTTCCCAATTCCCCCTCAGTTTTTCCTATGTCTTTCTTCTAAAAAGATTGCTACATTTACTGTTGAGACATTTACTGTTGAGACTGTTGAGATGATGTAGACATAGTTATTTGTGCACATAATTGTATATATAACTATGTAGTTATGTTGAATGTAATATATAAATACACATATACATATTCTTCAAGTTAGCACCATTAAGTTATTAAATCTTAATGAACCTCACATATTACATGAAAGTTAATTTGGTAAAAATTCATCACTACAGTCAGCTTCCAATGTGTGTGGACTCAGCTACACGTGCCCATTTTTCAGAGTCACATCCATAGTAGTTAGAAATCATCTACATGCAATTCAGGTCCTGTTTGTTTACCCAGCCTCTGTGTACCAACATTCCTGAATCTAATTTCAAATGATAGATTTGAAAGTAACAAAAACATAGTTACCATGAAAACAAAGAAATGAAACCGAGCCTAACTTAATGTTGTGGTTGCATTTGCCTACATTTTTTTTTTAATGCTTAAAGTTTAAAACTGGAAAAGTAATCATGTGAAAGATACATCACTAATCCTCATCTAAAGTAAATAAATCATGTACTTTCGGGGACTTTAAAATATTCAGATTCTGTCAGACGACAAAATGTCTGTAACTATAGAATGAGGCACCACACAGAAACACAGCAGGGAAATATGATTTGATTTTCTCCTCTCTTTAGTCAGGTAGTGTATGCCCGAATTATCATCCACGCCATGTCTTTCTACTAAGGAAAACACACACATACAGATTTTTCTATCAAGTTTCCAGTTTCATCCTTCTGATAGAATCAATGTTTTAATAGAAATTCTACTTTATATCTCAAAGACGATAATGAAGTTGTCCCTTTCCTGAAAAGACCAGGATCTTCTTACCCCTTTCTCCTAAGAAAGAGGAAACCTCGGCTAATGCAGATAGATTCAATGGACTTCAACTCTCATTCTACACCATTTCCTCCTACTCACACTCCAGGATAAATTCTGATCAATTAAAATAATTGGTAAAGCAAATGGCTGCCTTTCATTTCATCTTCTTGACGCCTTTGGCATATGAACTTTAATTGATTTTTCTTCTTTTTGAAGTTCACTGCAGAAGTGAGGTTGTGCTGCATGCAGAACACATAATTCTTTTATTTAGTTCTCTTTCATACTGTCTTTAAACAGTTATTATTCATCTACAGGAAAAATTCACAGTGAATGCTGTCTTCAACTCTGAGACCACATGGCATTGCACAGGAGGTCAAAGCTAACACCTTGAGCCAGGCACGGTAACTTCTACATTATTACACTGAAAGAAATGAAATCTTCATTCATAAAACAGCATGGACACTTACCTTAAACTTCTAAAGAGGAAACAGGTAACCACAAATGTCAGTCTTGCTGAGTTTAGTATTAATTTGAAAAACAATATCTAGGCAATGTTTGTTTTGGCCAGGAAGGGGATTTCTTCAATTGGTAACCCACTGTGTCCCAAATGCTGAATTACAGAATGTTTTCCTTTGTTTGGATCTGTTTTATTCTTGAAGAAACACAAATGACATTTCTCATGTAAAATTAAATGTACTCACAGCACTTGTGGTGCAATTTAAATATGTTTTCAGTATTTCCTCCAGAAATTCACATAGAGTGTAAAATGATTTGCACAGCTTGAGATTCCTTTTTATTGACATAGAATTCAACGCTGCTAGCTTAATAAAACAAAACTAAATTAAGTTAAAATTATATTAATTTCATTTCCTTCTTTTTTTCCAAATGGCTGCATCGGCTAAGAAACCTTTAGCGAAACTACAGTGTTCATTTTATGCTTTATTTAACTTTTGTCGAATTTCTGTCTCATTTAAGTATTAAACTACTTCACTTGGACTTTTTGTTCACTTATCAGTTTGGCAAAGAAGCAGTTTTGGCTCATATTTTTTATGAATTCAACCCTTCCAAAATATGAAACTCATTAGGACTGACCAGGCCCCACAGAAAACAAAACAAAACCAGAAAACACATAGAAATAAAGCTCTGGTAATTTCCATTTCCTCTTCAATACAAAGAATCCTCACAAATATTTTACTAAAAAGACAGATAAACACTTATCTCTTTATTTTAATATAGTATTTCTGACAGAGCCCACATTAGAGTATTATTCCATGATACGACATCATCAGAGATTTGTAAACTGAATTTTTTTTTCAGTCACTATTCTTCGAGAGCATTTCCTACTGAGAGTATAATATTCAGTCACTGTCCTCAGACTCAAAAGACACCACTGCCACGGTCTGGCATTTTTAGATCTCTTTTGTCATATGGTGTCCCATGAAAAGTAACCACAAAACATTAGAAGCATACAACTGTTTGTTGTCTGCGAATTTAAGGTGCCTTATTATGTATTCTGGCTGGTGTAGGCTGGGTGTGTTCACTTACTTTGACTAAATATGTTATGTCAACTGCCCTTGGCTATGAAAATCAGGGCAACTCAACTCTCTTCTAATCTGGGCTGGTATTTTTATTTTGTTTTGCTGTCTTTGCATATTACAGACACTGAGCGATGTGGAACAACAAAAGACAGACATGGTGGTGCACACCTGTAATCCCAGCACTCGGGGAGGCCAATGCAGGAGAATCACAAATTTGAGTCCAGCCTCGGCAATTTAGTGAGACTCTGTTTTAAAATTAATTAAGCAATTTGATAGATAGATAGATAGATAGATAGATAGATGATAGATAGACAGACAGACACACTGAAGGGCTGGAAATGTAGCTCACTGCAAAAACCCTGCACGCAACCACTTACACTGCTAAAATAAGAATAATAATCCTATATTCTATAGTTCAGAAGTCTGGCTCGTTTTAGCTAGTTTTCTGCTCCAGGTTTTACAACCCTGAAATCAAACTAAAAGGAAATCAGCCCAGGTGAGGGAGCAGCCACTGCGAAAGCCTGGAGGCGTGGGAAGCCTCGTGTGCTTGACACGCGCAGGAGTGGTGTGGCTGAAGCACACAAAGGTAAGAGGGGGTCTATAATGGTGCTGCCCAAGGGACCTAAGGTACAAATGTTCGTATCCTTTGCCCCTGAAATAAAATCTGACTTTCTAGACAGAGAATTAATGTGAATTTTAAAAATTGTAAGATCATTTAATACTACGTAGGAAATGGATTCGCAGAGACACCAAACAGAAAGCTGAAACACTAAACAAGGACTGTTACTGTGATAGGAAATCCCCCGAGTCCAGGCTAGGACTGGGGCAATGGGACAGGGAGAAGCAAATAGATCCAAAATTCTACTTTAGTGATAGAATCAATAAATGCATCACTGAATGAGACAGGTGGGAGTAGGGAGAGACAAAACAAATTCTAAGATGATACTTAGGAATTTACTTGGACACAGAAGCTGAGAATGGTGCTAATTAATGCCACATAGGTAGCTGGAATGGAGAGATAGTGCTGTGTGAGTTTAGTGAGGAGTACGACTGCATTTTCACTTTGGACATGTTAAAGTGAAAATAGAGGAGGGGTGTTCAATTTTTAAATTTGTATTTCAGAGAAATCCAGAATAGAGACCTGAATCAGAGGTTTATTAGACAGAAACAGAATTTAAGCCTTAGAACTGGATGAGATTTCCTTAAGGGGACAATAGAAAGATGGAAAGGAAAAAGCAAGTTTCAAAATCTGTAGAATATCAACATTTAGAGAAAAGGTATGGAGGAGAAGCCAACAAGAAAAAAGTGTAGGGGAAAAAATGGAACAATGTGGTGCCATGAATTCAAAAAGGTAGAAGTTCCTCTAGATAAGGGGGTAAATTGACTTTAGCCATCTAACTAGGTACTGACTTAGATGACAGAGAGGCATCCATTGATTTTGGTACATTTAGATTTTGAGTGACTTTGAAAAGGGTAGTTCCACTGAATGGTAAAAACTAAAAGGTATGTGAAAAGGGAGGACAAGTGTAGATCATATGTGCTATGGTCAGAATGTTGGTGTCCCTCCACAATGTTTATATTAGAATCTAACACCAATATGATAATAATAATATTAACAATAATAATTAGGGCATTTGGGGAAGTGATTAAATTATGAAGGCTGTGCCCTCATGAGTGAAATTAGGAACCTAAAAACTGGCAGAAGGGAGCTGTCTTGCCAGTCGAGGGATACAGCAAGAAAGTACCTCCTTTGAAGCAGAGGGCAGCTCTCACTAAACACTACGTCTTCTGGTAGTTTGACCCAGACTTTTCCAGTGTTCAGAACTGTGAGAGATAAATTTCTACTGTTTATCAATTATGCAGTTATTTTTTGGGGGGCACCCCAAATGGACTAAAACACATATTTGAAGAATTTTATCAAGGATGAGAAAAGAAGAATAGGCAATGATTGCAGGTGAAAGAGGGGTCAAGATCAAGTTTTATTTTAGAGCATTGATTTCTGGACTTTTATAAGCATTACTTGGTAGGCTCACTGAAGAAAATACTTGCTGGGTCAGAGTCCTTCAGTAGGTTCATGTAGAACATGAGAATTTGTATTTCTAATAACTTCTCAGGAGATGTTCATGGTATTGACCCAGGGACCACTCTTAGATCCACTGTTTGTGTGTGTGTACGTGTGTGTGTTGCAAGAAATGGTCCTATATAGAAGAAGACATTGGTGTGCAAGACAGGAAGGAGTCTTGGAACAAAGTTCTTTAAAATATGTGTCTGGGCTTTAGAGTATAAATGCCATTGATTGTAATGGGAAACTTAATCCGTGGGAACCAGAACAGATTGGAACGTCTTACATGCACCTCTCTATAAGTTCTCTCTTCCTGGATATAGGTCCAATTTGTGTCATTCATATATGGTTAAACAATCTGGTCTGGTTCATTATACAGGGTCTCAGTACAACAGCGTTCGATAACTCTGTCAGTACTCATTAGACTTTCTGCTCCCCCCACCGACACATAGAATAGATTTAGCACCATTACATCCGTGTGTTTCTTTAAACCAGACTTTTATTTGATTGTTCCTTGTAACCCTAGGGATATTGAAAGATTACATTTAGCATTGCTAGTTCATGGAAAGAAGAGATAGAGACCATAATGTCTTCCACCACTGCAGCAACACTCTCATCCAATTTATACACTGTAATTCTGAATATTTCATCTGAAACAGTAGAAAAGATTTGAAAGCAATGGCTCTTTAGATGGATATACGTTTTTAAGTTAGTGCCCTTTCTAGGTGTGATTCTCTACTTTCATAACCTGTCATACCTCAGTGCCCTCAACATAGCCCTTACTATTGCCCATTGACTACAGTCTATGCCTGGACTCCAGTTTTATGTTTGAGACTCTACTCCATGCTGATATCTGCCTTCATGAATATATGCATGGCCAATTCTCCTAAATTTTTATGCCCATGATACGTGTAACTGAAAAGAGACCAATACATCTCTTGGTTGGGTATTTTTAATGACCATTGATGGTCTGGATGTATACCACATTCTATCACTGCACTATCTCAGGACAAGTTGTTTCCTGAATGTTTCTTAGCTGTGGCCTCCATGTTTTTGTTTTGTTTTGTTTTGTTTTGTTTTGTTTTGTTTTGTTTAGCTACAATGGGTGATGGTTTCAGCTATTAGCTTCTCACTGGGTGCCAAGCATCATTTTACCCTTCAGTGTCATGATACATTAGATAGGCAAGAAGGGAGATAATAGATGACTTGGGGCAGAGATTAGATGGAAAACTTTTTGGTTTAGGAATATTTTTATTTTGTGCTGCATTTAAGACAAACAGAGTAAGAAAGTGGTAGAGAGAAGGGTCTCTATGCATAGGGTTGAAACAATGGTCTTAGACATTAAAATTCAAAGTCAACAAAGTACCGGGTAGAAGAAAAAATGGAAAGGAAGGAATGAGGAGATGTATTATTATATATAACTTGTGGTAGATATCATTTTCTGACACAAAATAGGAACATACTTCGCAGTCTTTTGTAGATATATATGGCCATATGATTTGCTTCAATGAAAATGTAGACAGAGATGATTTTGTAACTTGAAACAAAAAACATTTAGCTGGTGCAAGATTCTCTGTGCCCTCTCTTCCTTCATCAGTCTGGAGGCTTGTACTATATGTAAGAGCTACAGGAATCAAATATCCTGATGTAAATACTGAGGCTTCATCAGGAAAGTTGCCCTGAAAAGTCACTCAAATACCCATTAAGCATTGTCTGTTGTGGTAAAGCATTTAGAGGGAGGAAAGAAAAGATAATTTCTTCACACAACTTAGCCTGTCTGGTACAAACTTTATCAAGAATTATTTTGCTTCTTAGCAAAGTATGACCAGGAAAATAAATATCACTGCCTTCCACTAACAGCAAGTCTTTCACTTGTTCAATTTTTGCCTGTTTCACCTCAAAAGCCAAATGTATATATTTTTTGCAATGCCCAAGTAAGATATATCTATATAAACTCTGATATTTTAGCATGTTACAGCATGTATCTTCCTAGTTTTCATTATATGCTTCTCATTTCTCATGTAAGGCAGTCTAAACATTTCCAGGAGAGACTTAGTAATGCCCAAGAAAAATAGAAAACCAGACAGATCATTCCAATGGTTCTTTTCCTTTTCCAGTCTCTTCAAACTACAGTTCAAAGTCTGGCCTGGTGATTTTACACTAGTTTGTGTCTTTCCCTTGGGCAGTTAGTGACCTGAAATATTTTGGATTTGAAAGAAGTCAGAATTTTGGATCATTTTCTAAGCCTGGACCTGATTGTCTTTCTAGTCAAATTCAGCAAAAAAAGATTATTTGTTAAAGTTCTTTTTTTGGGGAAAAGAACACATTATTGTTAGACAATAAAATAACTTTTAGAACACTCCTCTTCCCCCCCCCAAATTCATATTATCCTCTCCAAAGCATCTTGGAATGTATTTCCCTAAAATTTTTCTATTTCTCTTTAGACAATGGATAAATAGCTTTTCATTTCAGTGCCTCATTTTGCAAGCTATTTCAAGCGCTAGAAAATGTTTGGTATTGTGTTTTAAAATTATTTTCTAAAAAACATCAATGCATTGCTGAGTGACAAGATGTTCAACATAATGACACAATATATCTGCAGTAGCAAGGACAATACTGAGTAAAATGTCAGAATATAACTGAAAAAATTCAACACAGTATTTATTTTGATTAAAACTTGAATTGTATATTTGTCAACTGTTAACATTTTAAAATATATTTATTTTAAATAATATTGTGAGACCCATTGAATATTTAACAGGTAACATTTCTTAATTTATGCCTACAAAATTAAAGGAAAAAAATTTTTTTGGTACCAGGGATCAAACTCACAACCTTGCGCCTGCCAGGTAGGCACTTAGTCACTGAGCTAAATCCCCAGCCCTACTTATTGAGACAGGGTCTCACTATGCAGTTCAGGCTGGCCTTCAATTCACTTTGTAGCCCAGGCTGGTCTCAGACTTGCAATGATCCTGCTGCCTCAGCCTACTGAATGCTGGGATTACAAGTATGCACCACCACACCCAGCTAAGAATTAAAGAAAAAATTCTGAGAATATTGTTTTATTAAAAATGTACATAGACTCAGACCTGATTCAACAACCACCTCTTTATAACTCTCATTCATTTTTTTCATATAATACTCATTCTTCATGCCACATAAAAATATTGCAAGATTATATTTGATTATATTTATCACTCTTGGTGGCTAAATTAACTGTGTGAAGTCTGATAAGAATTGTGAATCTCCCTATGGTTTTAAAGCAATCTCTCATTATTAGAATTATGATCTGTAATTAGTAATTTTGATATTGATGTGACCAAACTCTGTGAACATAAAGTATCATTTGGGAAGGCACAAAGCCCATTACAAATGCATAAATCACTCAAGGTTGCATTTATTCTGTAGCACTTTGCAGATGAGGAGCAGGGAGGATTAATTTCTTGAGACATGTTTGTAAAACTTACCCTGGGCTGGTTTTGAAATTAGTAGAAATTGGCATGGAGACACCAAAATATCCAGCAGTGAATTCTGTAAAGTGAAGAATCTGAGATAGGTTGGATGAAGGCCAAGCCCTCGGTGTTCAAAATGTGGTCCATTAGCCAGCAGGATCTGCATTATCTTTGAGCCTATGAGAAATGCCGGATCTTAGGTTCCATACTAGACCTTCAGAACCAACTGGCTTTAAACAAGACGGCAAGCTAATTCTTTTGCACATTAAAATCTCAGTAGCATTCACTTGCACAGAATTCTATTTTAGGAGTAGTACTTAAAGAAACTGTGTTGCTTCCAAATGAATTTTAGAACAAAAATCTAGCAAGGTGTTTACTTCTGCTATTGTTATGCTCCTCCGCAGGTTGGTGAAGTTATGTACTTAAACTTTTATCAACATCTTCTTGGAGTTTATGCTGTGATAAAACTGATGCTGATGTTGCTCTTCTTTTCTCCATCAGTCAGTCATGGATAATGAAATTTAAGGTGCATATATAAAGAAAGGGAGAGTTCATTAATATTGCTGCATTATCCCTCATGTTCTGTACTCTGTATTTTTTCTTATTCATTTATCCATTTAGCCTTTCTTATTGAACAGGAATTGTGCATGGTACCTGGAGCACAGAGAAAGAATGGATTCCTCAGCACTATCTGATATCCTTCAATATCTGTCTAGTGAAAGAAAATGATGGGCAATTTTCAAACATGGGGACTATAGAAGAAGTGGAACATCTGAAGATACTAATACTAGATAGGTTCTTTTTGCCCCCTAAAATGTTTTCATATTTTTAAAGTTTAGCTATTCAAGTAAAATTCACAATATCTTTTGTCTGTTTTGGTATCTTTTCCTGTTAACTAAACAATATGTTCTTCAAATTAGAGGCTCCCTCTTTATTGGTCCCATACCTATCATAATACTGGTCTCAATAAGTGCTTTTGGTTGATAATCAGAACTAGCTTTAGTTCAAGACAGTGCTGGAAATTTGCTTTCACATGAGTCAATGGCAATTGTCTCAGTCCTTCAAAAGTAAACACCTGAGTAACAGTAACCCCATGCTACCACCACTATCTTGATATGCTGCTCATGATTCCTTATACCTAGATAGTAGAAAAGGAAAGGAAAGGAAAGGAAAGGAAAGGAAAGGAAAGGAAAGGAAAGGAAAGGGAAGGGAAGGGAAGGGAAGGGAAGGGAAGGGAAGGGAAGGGAAGGGAAGGGAAGGGAAGAGAAGGGAAGGGACCTCAGTGTAGTGGTTAAGCGCAAGTTCACTAAGATGTGAGACATTAACAACTAAAGCATATCTCAGCCAATTACAAGTTGTGCATCTTTCTGATGATTACATAAATTTTATGAACTTTGGTGTTCTCATAAGAAAATTAGAAGTCAGATAACTCCTTCTATGGAGTTTGTGAGCAATAGGGGTGCTAATTCATATAAAGTCTCTGGCTTTTAAAGTCAGAACATAGAGTATAGAGGTTAGACATGCAGACAACTGAGATGACAAAAGAGCTCTGCCAATACTAACTCTGAGCTTTGGCAAGATCTTTATTCTCTCTGTGCCTCCATTCCTTAATCTGAGAGATAGATGTAATAATGATAATACTCTTAGTCTTTGCAAAGATGATGGAATTTCATAAAAAGCACTCAGAACATTGGGCAAAGAGTCAGAACTACATAAGGGTTAGTGACTATTAGTCTGCTAACAAGAGCTGTTGCTACTATCTGCTCAAGGGGCCACATTTCTATCTGCCAGTGCTTCTGCAATAAGGAAACATATTGGGTAGAAATCCGCAGGGGAAATCAATCCACGCTAAGTAAGCTCTTCCTTTGAAGTAGAAACAAAGGGTGGTAGAAAAAAGAGTAGGAAACTTTAATCAGATCCAAAAGGAAGAGCAAATCAAGCAAAATTCGATAAGGCACTGTTCTGCCAGAACAAGCTGAGTCTTGGACACAACACACTTTAGAGGACACAGAACAATAGAAATCGAGTTTGAGGCATTGAGCCACAATTCAAGTGATTCAGCATGCAAGCAGGGCCTAGTGTCAGAGGTTTGCATCACCAGGGCAAAAGGTTTTAATTTAAAAAGTCATCTGTATCCATTATCCATAGATTACAGTGCATTTTATTCTAAACTAATAAATGATGGACATTCAGCCCATACTTTCCCTCTATTTTTCCTGCGTAATTACTCTAAGTGAGCTTGTTTTTCTATAAATAACATTCACAGAGTCTGTTTATGCTGTTTTCTCTTTGGCTTACCAACCTTTTGAGAGGTCAGTGGGTCTTACTGTCATCACTCAGATGGAAAATGTAAAAAACACCTGACGATTAATGGATTATGAAATTTTGAGCACAAACTCCATTTGACACTGCACATACATCAATTTACAGAATAGCATAAAAGAAATAAAAACTGACAGAGGGCGCTTATATTTCAAGATCTATAGAGCCAAGGTCTAAGAAAGTGAAAAGATTTTTTTGGGTTATTGCTTGTTTGTTTGTTTGTTGTTTGTTTGGGTTTTGGTTTATTTTACGTGTGTCTGTGTCTACTGCCTACTTTTCTCCTATGACATTATTTCAGCAAAACCCTATTACCTTTTTGCTCTTTACTACCTGGGAAATTATGATGTGTCCTTCAATATCCAAGTGAAACATCACATACTGGACTATGCTGTTTTTTATTGCCTGCTGTAATCAGAGATTGCAAGGAGAACAATTACATATGGGACAAAGAATTTATATTATTTTATGATGGTCGCCCAGAGTTAAATAAAAGGAAGTGCAGGAAATCTGTCCACAACACTAAAGACCTGGGAAATCCAACGGCCTGGATCCTGCAGCTACGACCTGCCTGAGTTCAGCTGAAAACCTAGAGCCTACGACAATGACTCATGCAAGTCTATTTCATGTGTCTGTGCTGGGAAGGCCCCAAGGTCAGTGGTGGAAGCTAGACAGTCTGTGCCAGCGTGTTGAATGATCTGGGCCAGTAAGTTGAGGGTTCTACACTGAAGCCAAGAAGCAACACTCAAAATAGGGACCAGGGCTCCCCAAAAAAGTACCACAGCCATCCTCAGCCACAACAAGCACCTCCAACAATGAGAACAGTTGAGTACATGTCAGGAGGCCAGCATGACAAGCTTCTCCTGGAGATTAAAGAGTGCACATCTTCCCCTCCAGAGCCAGGAAGCAATGCTCAATGTAAGGACCAGTGCTCCCCCAAAGTGAACCGCAGCCATTCTCAGTGACAATGTCCCAAGCTCCTCCAATGATAATGGACAAATTCATATTGGGAAAGCCAGCCATGACAAGCTCCTCCAGGAGAACCAGTGGTTCCAAACAACGACACTCAGGAGAACCCACAACACCTTGCCCTTCTTTTCCTTATCTCTATTTATGCTGGCAACTTTCCTCAGGTGGGCCATCTACACGCAGCACCATGCCAATTTAATTCAGCTGGTGTTAAGTTGACCACACGTTTTTAATCCATAACACTGCCCCAAAGCGAAATTAGTCATACCTTTTGCTAGGCTACTTTCAGAATCCACGTTTGGGACCGGGAATCTATCTCAGTGCCACAGTGCCTGCCTGGCAAGTGTGAGGTCATGAGTTCAATTCCCACTTCAAAAAAAAAAAATCCACATGTTCCTTTCAGATACAAGTAATGCTATGTTGGACTTGTTCACTTGAGAGTTCCTACTCCTAGACCATAACAATAAAAGTGTTCTGCTTTATCTCCAATGCTTGTCAGGGTGTTTATATGGAATCCTAAACCTGTAATCTTGGCTCAATAGGTGCTGTATTCTTGCTTCCATCTGGACTCTATCCAGGGCCAGAAGGAGGTAAAAGTTTTTAAAGGTTAGAAAACAATGACTTCACCCAATATCAGAATCCACAGAATGCAGCAGAACCTTAGGCAGCACACTGCTTCATCACTTCTGCATGACTGCCAGGTTTCTTTCTCAAATGTGAAAGTCTCCACTCTCAGATCAAGAGCATAGTGGCCCCCAGGTCCAGAAGGAGTATGTGGTTCCAAGGTCTCTGTTTCCCTCAGTTTGAACTACATATGCATTATCATATTTACCTGTTTTACCAAATCTCCAACTCTGTTTCTAACCACTCACTACTTGGTGGTAGAATAAACTAACAGGTGACCCAATAAAGCCCTCAGGGTATATGCTCAAGTCATCTTCAACATCTATAGTTACAAGAGTATCTCTGTGAATTCTATATCTTATATAACCTGTATAGTTAGAGGGAATGGAAATGAAGGGAAAGAAAAATGGCATTATATTTACAACACATTAGCTTGAGAAGCATTACATTTTTGAAACATGAGAATTGAGCATATCTGTCCTGAAATCAAACTTCTAATCCCCAAGGAAGTGCAGCCCAGAATAGCCATTACTCTTACCTTTCCGGGGCCCTAACAAATTATCTTTTATATGCTGGTCACATCTGTTCCTACAGCAAGGTTAAAGGCCAAAAATTGAAGGATTGTGGATAAAATCTCATCTTTAATGTTTCAATGACTTACCAAAATTCAAGGTCAGAAACACATCCTAGTACATCTACACACACTGGAAACAGAAACTTTTTTCTCCTGCTGTAAGATTGGATTTATATTGGTTCTTTTAAAATATTTTAGAATACTGTTTTAAAAGGATTTTCTAAACCAGCCTTCTCTTCTTTTTCTTGGTGCCAATGATATGAATAAGCAGCATTTTACTCAATTTATATAGTGTTATATAATTAATTAAGTACCTTTGAACATACAAATCACTCATTTGCTATAATTCAGGGATTTTTTAAGTAGAATTCAGTTAACCAGTCCTTTTTGTTTCATAGAGTACCAAACAAATCCTAAGAGTTTCAAAGCCTTACTTGCTATGGTTAACCAAATGTTTGATTTTCCAACTAATTATTTTGTTGCCTTCTCAAGATAAACTTTCTAGACAAGTATTTGACTATGTCTACTACTTTAAGTGGAGTTGTAAGAAGTTTAATATATAAGACAGATAAAAGAAGCATAAGTGGTTTTTAACTTTTGGAGAACTGGAAATGAGCATTAATGAGGGGAAAAAAATCTAATGAGTAGATGAACATTCAAATTCCATAGTAGACAAAATCTGAGGATGTAAAAAATGACTGTGGTTGGCCTCACCATCAGATGGTTTCACCTATGCACTTCTATTGCTGTCCTCTTCTGAGAGGCTTTCGAGAACAGTAGAAGTAGAGAACTCCTCAGCTTCGGTTTAACCCACATAGAACTTGTATTCCAAACTATCTGGACATGTGTGACAAACTGCAGTCTAACCTGCTAGAAATATATTCATATGAGAGACTGAGATGGCTTCTACTTAGGAACCATTTTAGGGGAAGAAGGAACCAGCATAGGTCCAATGGAGCCAGTAGTACAGGTTTACTTACTCCTCCTGAAGAAAAGAATCTGAATAGGTCATTGCGGTATGTCTTGGTTATTTTTTCTCCTCTCTGGGAAAAAAATACCCAACACCCAAAATAAAGGAAGGAAAGGTTAATTTAGTTCACTGTTGGTAGAGGTTTCAATCCATAATCAGTTGACTCCAAGGCAGGGTGGCGTGGCACGGGGGCAGCACTTCAAGGCTGCAGCCAGCAAAAGCAGCCAGAGCAAAGACATGGGAAGGAAAGCAAAGCTCTTTCCCTCCCTTATATTGTGTGCAGGCCATCCTCCACCCGCTCCAGGGCCCCTGTAGCATTCACAAAATCTCCTTGCCCTCCTCTTGCCCAGGATGAAGATATTTACAAAGTAAGAACCCTGGGTTCCTGCTGAATACCTAGGTTAAACTTCTAAACCTCTCAAGTTGACACAATGTATCAACCAAAGCAGTATTTTGTGTAGGAGGTACTTTTCCTCCAGCTATCTTTACTGTGCACATACCTGAATGCAGGTAGAAAAGCAAAGGGAAGAAAGATGAAGTAGGCAAAACCTAAAAGAAGTTATCTACTTAAAACACTATATGGGACAGACACACATCTGCCTTGACGTCCCTCTGAAAGAGTAGACCAAGTCATCGTGGCCCATGACTGTAATCCTAGCACACTGGAGAGCCGAGGGTCCTAAATTTAAGCCCAGTCTCATCAGGGGCAATTTAGGAACTTACCTTGCATCTCAAAAGTAAAAATTTTAAAAATGTCTGGAGATGTAGCTCGGTTTGAAGACCTTGAGTTCAATCCCAAGTACTGGGAAGAAGAAAAAGGAAGAAGAAAAAGAATCTCCCCTTAACTGACCACTGAAGATACAAAGTTTCCCATGGTAATTCTTTATTCCATTGTATCCACACTGTGCATATTATAGGTGTATTGATTTCAAGCAAAAAAGAATAGTATATGGACTATGTTTCTACTTTCTGCTTTGGTAGATTTTTTTTAAAATTATTATACTTCTCATTTATTAGATTTTCTTTTCCAGAAACTTTTGGACATTATTTTAACCAGACTGACTTATTTTCTTCAGGTAAAAAAAATCGTTCTGTTGGGTAGATAATTTAGTCTTTAGGGAAGTCACAAAATACTATGCATTGTATGATGTCATTCATAAAAATTGTCTAGAGTAGGCAGATCTAAAGAAACAGAAAGAAGACCAAAGGGAAAATGCATGGCTATTGGGTATAAGGGTTCTTTTGGGGGTGATAAAAATGTTCTAAAACTTAATTATGTTGAATGTTGCACAACTTTGTACATATACTAAAAGTGTTTAATTGTACACTAAATAGATAAAAGTTACAGAATGTAAATCATTTCTTAGTAAGACTATTTTTTAAAATAAGCTCTCCAAAATAAGTGAAACTTTGTGTTAAAAGGGTTTTAATATTTAATATATAGTCATATTTTCTCATGTTTGTCGCTGCAGTTCTTTTTTAATTAAAAATACATTCTCAAGGGGAAAATATTAAAATGCTAAGGCAGAGCATCAAATGTGATTTTTAAAATGCATATATTTAGCCAGACACTTCTTTGCTTTAATTCTTATAATTTGTGCATGATTTTAAGATATAATAACATATAGTATATAATATAAAATATGTAAATATTGAATTCTGCATTAGGTTTTCTCATCATGGAGAAGTAATTGTAATTTAAAGTTTCAGAAAAAGAATTCATAGAACTGCCTTGTCTAATACAATAGCTAGTAGGCACATCTAATTATTTACAGTTACATCTAATGAAAATTAAATAAAATTAAAAGCTCAGTTTCTTAATCCCATTAGCTTGCATGTCAAGTGTTCAGTAGCCACAAGTGCAGCGGTTGCAGTATTGAACATTACAGGTAATAGAATGCTTCCATATCACGGAAAGTTCTGTTGGATGACTTGTTCTAGACATTTATTTCTAGCCTTGGAGTGTATAAGGTAAACCTGCTTTGCAAACCATTTTCTTCCTTTTTTTTAACTCCTACCTCTTAAGGTATTTTAGTTATTATTATTTGGATTTCAAGTACTACTTTAAAAAATCTCACCTGAATGCAGAACAATAGAATTATTGGTCATGACTATTACAATAATTTGTCAATGAGTTTTTCTTTCTAATTCTAGTCATTTTCAAAATTGGTATCCATAGGGCCAGGGATTTAGCTCAGTGGCTCAAGCACTTGCCTGGTAAGCACAAGGTCATGAACTTCATCCCCGGTACCAAAACAGAAAACAAACAAACAAACAAACAAAAATTGGTATCCATAAAGGTAACCTGGGTCCTGCCTAATGTACCTGACATCACTCTAGTCTCTAAGACAATTGAGAGAAATAAAATAATTGCAACTTTATTTCACAATATTTCATAAGGTTCATCCCTTCTAGGAAGTAATAATCAAGGATGGTCATTGAGGAAAATAAAACACACATTAGGGGATTTGGAGAGACAAAATAATGCTGGAAACAATAAAATAATCACCGATTCTAATGGTAACATGAGGAAATCTTTGGAGTTGATACTCATGCTGTATTCATTAAAAAAAAGTGAAAAATGGCCACGCTTTTGGCTTCTGTTGAATACCATGTCATCCTGACTTTAATAACTCATATGATTTTGTAACTGTTTTTTAAAAATTATTCTTAGATTGATCTTTTTTATTAGGTCAGAAATATAAAGGAATATTTACCACTTCCCCTAAAAATGCTCTCACTTACCCATGAGTTAATATTTCAAAGCACTTAGAAAATTATTTGGATCATGACAAAATGTTGAGGTAGGTAGGTAAATAAATAGATGATTAGATAGATAGATAGATATTACTAATTTTCCTTTATGAATAATCTCTCTAAACTGTAGAATACTGTGATCTTTCCAAGTCATAGCCAGTCTTCCAAGAGGTTCCTTTGTCTTTAACCCAGTGAAGCAGAGTAAAAACTCTTATCCAAACACCATGCTGTCATAGTCTTATGACAGACTAATATGACTGCATTCCCTCATGTGTATACACTTAGGAAAAATCAAGATCATTATTATTAATAAAATTACTAATTAATCTATCATATCATAGATGATTAGACACAACTATTTAACTGAGAATATTTGTCTCTTGACAAAGATTTTGAGAATAATTCTCAACGATTCAAGTTACGATTACTGAGGATGAAAAAAATAATCTCAAATAAAAATTTCCTACAATTAGCTATTTTAATCAGGTTAGGCTAAATATTACCAGCTGCATCAGGGCATTAATGATGCAGCATTTAATAGATAGCATGAAACTCTGAGGTCCCTAAAGCCAATTGCCAGAGTATCCTAGACATCCAATTCTTGACATTCTAATAATTTTATCAGGAATGTACCTATTGAGTCAGAAATTTCTTTACATCTACTTAATTTTTTATTTTATTCACTTAGAGTGTTCATAAACTCAGTCTACCAAAAAGAATCAAGTTGACAGTATAAGTTCATAATCTTTCTTTGTTGCTGAAATATACTAAACTTTCCAAATTATATTCCTCTAAGTAACTTTCTGGGCATATATCAGTAGGTATTGCCTAATTTTTATTCAATTTTAAGCAGATGAAATACTTTGAGGCAGCACATTAACATCTTTGGATGGACCCACAATGGGCTTAAAATTACAATTTACATTTGTTTATTTTAGCCATAAAATAACCTGGCATTAAGAGACCAGTTTATTTATCCCTTGCCAAGCTAATCATAAAGTATGTAATCATCATTTCTAAAAACTTCTAAAATTAAACTGAAATTGTTAATACAGACATGAAGTGAAAGACACCTGAAAAGCGATTTTGGATTACTGTTCATTCCTGTGGTTAGTACTGGAAAGAAGTGAACTTAATTTTCCTAAGTCCATATAAGTAAATCCTACAGCAACTGATCTTACTTTCCATACTGAGGAGTGAAAAAGGGAAGGAGAGAAACAGAAAATAAGGTGAGCTGAAAGCTAGGAAAGGTCAGTTAGGAAATCACTGAGGTGGGACCGCAGTCCTGGTAAGAATGTCACTGAAGGCCATCAGTACCCCCTTTCTCAGTCCAAGATCAGCTCCTCCTGACTGAGTAAGTTCAGTTTTCTGTTTTGAAAGTCACCGAGCATTTCGTCAAAAAGAGAATAGATCCAAGTCTAGTTGTCAAATTGAAATCATTTTACAAAGAAAATAGAAGCAACCTAACAGTGAGTACTTGTATACGTTGTTCCACAGGCAGCCAAACACTCATGTGGATTAGATATGTAATTGCAGCGTCAGGATGTTGTTCCCTTTATAGACTATACAGTTATTTGATTTCTGTGAATTATAAAAATTGGATGCATAATTATATGAAAACATTCATGCTATGTCAAAGAGAAAAAAGAAAAGAATTACAAAATATTTACATACAGCCTTGTATTTTATAATTAGGCATGCATATTTCTTTAAAAATTCAGCATGTGAGTGCTGGGAGTTTGGCTCAGTGACTTAAGCACCAGCTTGACAGGCGCGAGGTTGTGAGTTCAATTCCTGGTGCCGCAAAACAAACAAACAAACAAAACAAAACAAAACAAAAAAAATCAGCATGTGCATTAGAAAAAAGATTGGTAGAATATATGGGACAATGGCCAGGCATGGTGGCACATACCTGTAATCCCAGCATTCAGGTGGCTGAGGCAGGAAGATCACTGCAAGTTTGAGGTTAGATTGGGCTACAAGTAAGTTCAAGGTCAGCCTTGACTGTACACTTGACTGTACAGTGACATTTTGTCTTGAAAAGACAAAAGAAGAAGAAGAAGAAGAAGAAGAAGAAGAAGAAGAAGAAGAAGAAGAAGAAGAAGAAGAAGAAGAGGAGGAGGAGGAGGAGGAGGAAGGACTATATGGGACCGTGGATGATTGTTGAAGTGGAGAAATGGGTTGAATGTTTGTGTTCTTCCAAATCATATGCTAAAATCCAAACCCCCAAAATGATGATACCAGGAGGCAGAGCCTTTGGGAAATGATTTTTTTCTGCCATGTGAAGATACAAGAGAAGTTGACTCTTTCCAGTCCAGAAGAGGACACTCACAGGACTTTGCCTTTCAGCCTGCAGAACTGTGAGAAATAAATTTCTGTTCTTTAAAAGCTGTCCACTCTAGGGTATTTTGTTACTGCAGTTAGTCATATTCTAACTGTAGAGAGTACAAAGAGAACAGGGCCTTTCTGATCTCAAGAAAAAAACAGTGAGTGTTCTATGCCTCTGGCCTGACATTGTCCTGTCTGAATGCTTCGCTCATGAATATGTAGCTTTCTGGAAGAGGGGCTAGAGTTAGGAAGCATTGATTCTTTTTCTACTCTGAAAATTATGTATTTACCAATAAGTCCTAAGATATGCTTGCCAAAGGAGGCAGATCTCCACACATCTTATCATTTTATGGAGAAAAAAGTTATAGTCACAGTTAGATACAGATAGACACAAAAGTTACAGATAGAGACTCATATAATAAAGTGGTGGATGCTTAACAGGATGAGAGACAGTGAGTATGGTGAGAAAATGAAAGATTAGATTAAATGTTGTTACAGTAACTCATTTATGTAATAAATTAATTCATAACTGTCACCTTCACAGATAACATTACCTGAAATTTAAGGTGCAATTCTTTCAAGGAACTGATTGCTTGTGAACAGTTTTACTTTACTTTTCCTATTGCCAGTTAAAAATTATTTCACAAATTGATAAATGTATAGAATCTAATAAAACAAATGCCTACTTATGTATCAGGAACACATATGTAACAAACGTTAACATCCATTAACTATACTTTGAAGTAATCTTTTACTGAAGCAGAGCATACTGAAAGACAAGTGTATTAACCATATATGCATAGCTAAATAATGCAACAAAAATTGACTGTGCTCATGTAACCACCTCAGATTTGATAAAACTCAACCAATACCCAGAAGAGCTCCATGTACCTATTCTCACTGACTGTTCATTCTTACCCTGAATTTTTATATCATAGGAGGGTTTGTTTCATTTTAAATTATTGCGTGAATGAAAATGTAGCATGTTTTGAGTCCTGGATGATTTTGGTCAAAATTGTGTGAAATTTATTCAAGTTTTTGTATATAGCAATAGTTCATTCAGTGAAATTAGTGAAGATACCTGACCAAGGGGCAAGGATTGGGTTCCTCCACACAGTGGTCAATCCTGGACACGTGTGCAGACGCAAGTTTGCAGATCTTCCTTTTATCTTTTGAATGTAACATAACTGTGGTAGATTAATTAATGGTCAACTTGTAACACCCAGCTAAACTGAACCAGTGTGGTGCTGGGTGTGGAAGGTCGAAGTGAGGATTGTTGCCGACAGCATAAAATAATGAAAAATTTCATACACTTACCTGTGGTGAACAGCTGCTCACATTTTTGTTGAGTATATGCCTAGAAGTAGGATTCTGGTAACAGAACACAACATTGTTAAGCTTTAAAAATACTGCCAAATCATTTTTTCATAGCATTTTTATACCAGTTTTATAGTAATACTAATTTTTATCCTAATACCAATTTTTAACCTAGGTAATGTATGAGACTATATCAAAACACTGTAATTAAAATAAAATCATGATACAACTGAGAGAGTAAAAAGGCAAGTAATAGATGGAAGTACATGTTTTCAATACACATAATTTATGATAAACTTATACTCAGAATAATAACCCTTACAAATCAATAAGAAAAAGAAAGACAACACAACAGAAAAATGGGTAAGAGAACTGAAAGAAAAACTTCAAAGAAAAGGATACTCAAAAGACTATTAAACATAACATGTTCAATTAACCTAGATGAGGTATAATTAAACATTTTCTAAAATAGCATTTAAAAGTATAATGACAAATATGTTCTTGCATTTAAAGTATGGTTTCTATAAATAGCATATAACTGATCTCATTTCTGTTTTGCTCTATTGTTTTTTTATTATGCTTTTTAAAACCTGAATTGATAGTCTCCATGTTTTAACTGAAGAGTTTAATACATTCATATTGATGGCAATGATCAAAATATTTAGATCCTCTATTTCCTCTCCTTTTACTGTTTCCTGTAATTCTTCCCCTCATGTTTGTTTTAATCTCTTCATGCTCTTTATTTTAGCATAAATCCCTTCAGAATATCTAATTCTCTACCATCAAAAATGCATACTATTCAGAAACTAACAGCATTCTATCAGAAATAGAATACTGTCACTTCCCATATGGTTGACATTTAATTTGCTCTAAAATAGTGATGTTTCCTGCGATGATTAATACACACATCCTTTTGTGTATTTCCTAGTCATATGTGTTAGATTTCTCTAAATTATAATCAGGAGAAGAATAGGTGTGTAAAAACTCAACTATATTTGATATTGCAGAATTGCTTTCTAAGGTGATTAATTTATATTACTATCCATAGTGTCTATGAGAGGTGATATTTCCCTACCTGTTTTCCAGTAGCCATTATTGTCAGTCATTTTTAAATTTGTTGATTTGAAATAATGCTAAATGCTTTACCTTGTCCTTAAATTTTACATGCTTACTTAATGATGCTATTACTGTCTTACCTTTATTGGTCTTCTGTGATTCCTTTTCACTATATATTCTTGATTCTTAACCTAAGTAGTTTTCTACATTATTTATTCTATCTTTTATCATATAGAAATTTGAAGGATTTTATTTTTATTTTTTATATTTTTTCAAAATTGTAAGTCATATTTATTGTTTGCATGATTTGAATCTTTGATGAAATTCTTCCCAGTCTTCCTTGGTACCTTTTCATAAATTTTGAGAGTTTCAGTTTTGGCTTAAAATAATGAAAGTAGCTCAACCAATAACACTTCTATTCTATATACTTGCCAATCTCTTACTGTATAATTTAAGTAAATAATTTTTGGTATACTATAAACTTTAAAATAAATATGGCACAAAAGTATAACATTTACACTTACTAAAGATTAGGGTTTTAAAATAAATTCATAATGTATATGAATAAACATGCAATTTAAATAGAAAAGCATTAACTGGGGGTTTTAGCCTGCTTAGTACCCATAATTTACCCAGTTATAGCACTAAAATGTCAATACAAATGTCTACCATAGAGTAATAGGAGATGAGCAAATATGATGGACCTCTCTCTCATTTTTCAGTGATTATTGTAACATCAAAAACCGGAGCCATAGAGAGATCTCAGTGAAAACATCTGAGTAACCAGTTTGGATCAATGACTGGAAATTCAACTTATGGAAAAAACCATTTTTGTAGGACTCTCCCACAAAGAACAAACAAAGGTGTTTTTTGGAATGGCATATAAATTTCAAACCATCTTTCTATTCCCATGATCAGCACTAACATTTCTGCATTATAGCAGCAGTTGACATGTCCTGTGTGTGCGCGTATGTATTCATTTGAATTGTTTGAAGAGTCAATGTAAAAGATGATATGATTGATTAATAGTGATTATCAAATTGCCAAACAAAGAGAATAATGAAGTTTCCTGTTTTCCCAGAAGATTGATGCACTCACTTCCTGCTAAAATAGCATTCTTACATGGTCTCTACATTCTTCCTCTCTTCTATCTATAACAAGATTTACATAAAATTTGGTATAAAGAATCAAAAGCATAATAAAAATATGTTGATACTTGATAGGTTATTTTTAAAACATTGTGAATGCTCTGAAAGTCATCAAGAATTGTTAACTTTATCTTATGTAAAATTACAAAAAACTCCAAATGCCAAAACAAGATACACCCAGAATTAAGTAGACTATTCCATAGCAGCAGTTCAAATCCTTCGAACAAGACATTGGGAGATATGCCACTAATGTATTTTGCTATCAGTAGTGATATTGGTCAATGTATAAAATCTGTAAAGAATGATGTTTGTATAAATTAGCACTGAATTAAAATTAGTCTTAAGATAGTATCACTGTCACATATTTACATTTCAATAGACCTCATCATACATTAAAGAGTATATAAAAGTGTAGAGTTATAGCAGCTATCAGCTGTGTTTGCATGCAATCCTCAGTCTTTCCATTCATCCAATGGGATATTTGAAAATTACTACTATATTTTTCTTTTAGCTATGGTTTTATATTTAATTTATAGGTTCATTTTTCTTTTAATTATGGATAAATATCTAGTATAAAGAAGGCAGAAATAAAGGCAAGATAGAGCAAGTATATGCATATTGCTTTGCAGGTGTAACAAGGCTAGCATATCTAAATAAAGATAAATCTTTTTTATAAATCAGACCAAAAAAGGGCAAATTAGCCAGGTGTGGTGGCAAATGCCTTTAATCCCAGCACTCGGGAAGCTCAGGTAGGAGGAGCGTTGTGAGTTCGAGGCCGGCTTGGGCTACAACGCGAGCGCAAGGCTGGCCTGAGCTACATAGTGGGACCCTGCCTCAAGAAAATTAGGGCTGGGAGTTTGGTTCAGTGGCTTAAGTGCCTGACTGGCAGGCACATGGTTGTGAGTTTGATCCCTGGTGCCACACACACACAAAAAAGCTGACCACAAAAGCTGTTTACAAACACAATACATTCTCATTTTAATTATAAAATATCTATTACTTTTCTTACTGTTTTATTGGAAAGTTTTCTTACTATTTTCTAAGAAAAAAACAGCTTTTACCAAAAGTCAGTAAAATTTAATATATTGGTACGCTAATTAAAAATTTTCTTTTATATTAATGTAGCTATATTTATTAGTGCAAATTTCCATTTGAGGAAGTTGAATAATTTTGTGATGCATGTGTCTGCAAAATATTTTTTTGTAAATGTCAAGTCAAAAGAGAAAAATGTGTGTTGGTATCTTTACCATACCACAAATTTTGAAGTAGCTTTACTAAAATCTGTACACATCCACTAGAACATCGCATGTATAGCCTAGGTGAAAAGATTTAGAGTGGCAGAATTAACACACTATCCCAAACTGACTAATAAATCATAAAATCTGTTCAGCAATCTGTTCCTCATTTTGCCTTTTAGGGTTCTCTCACAACTTCTGGCCTTGAGATTCCTGTTGTGTAGTCATTTTCTATTACACACCAATTCAAACCCTATACCCTATTTTCTGCCTCTATTTCATATCTTCAAAAGCCACAATTTCATTTATTGTCCCAGTCATATTCTTAAGAGGAATACGCAATCCAAGACCAAGAGGAAGACCCTTGATTGATCTATGCCAGGGGAGAGAGTGCTATTCACCTTCTGAAGTGATTTGTTCAGGCATTACCTGTCATAATTGCAGCAAATATAAAGAAAGAAGGTCAGCTGAGTGCTTTTTTGAAGATATTTTCTCACTCTTCAAACAGGACACAAAACAGTTATGCTCACTTTTCCACCTCCAAATTGTCTGTTTATGTCATCAGGAGTCAGGGAAATAATTTCACAGATGCAAGGAGTCTCAAATTTAGAGGCTATAGCATCATAGATAATGCCACAAGCATAGATCATAACTAAACATAGAATGCAATGTGTTTATTAGGGATTGATATCTATGAAAGTAAATGGAAAAAAGCAGGATTTGGCCAAGGAAGGAACTGAAATGTGATGCAGGTCCAATAAAGCCTCATTCAGCTCCTCAGATTGCTCTGGATCAGTTTCATTCATAGAAGGTGCTGTGTATTGGGCTGAAATGGATCTTCCTTTATGCTCCACTTTCTTCAGTTATCTGTAGAAAGCCACTACCTGAGGCATCTCTGTGCAGTTGAAATATACTGCCTGGGAAGAGCCAACAGCCAGAGGCTGCCTCTTGACCTCGCTCCTCAAAGCTGACTGTCCTTGAAGGAGGGATCTGGGTAGCACATCTTCCTGTCTACCATACCACAAAAGCCAGTCCTCAGTTAATTTTATATAGAATGATGGAAGATGCCCGAGTCCTTATTAATGCCATTGATCCACTAAATTAACCAACTCTGGAAATTCCCCACCTCTTGGCTTTTTTTTATTATATGAGATCATAAAGGTTCAGGCTTTGTTAAAATTTCCATGATTTGCAGCAGGCAACTGCTTATTTGGTATATTGAAATTTGCCTCAAGCTTCTTAACTCTCCCAGACTTCCAAATAAATATGGGACACTTTTCTTCAGCATGACCTTGAAATCTTTCTAAGGGCATAATTCTTTTACTTCTTCCATTATACTTGCTGTGACCAAGAGATGCTGTCCTGTTTTTGCAGTTTTCTTCCTAGGAAAAGGGACTCAGATCTCATGCTAGGCCTATATATGTGCTGAGAAAAAGAGGAAGAAATGGAAAAAATCTTACCTTAAGGAATGTGGGGCCATCAGGAAAATACTATTTTAGTTTGAGTAATAAATAGTTACTACTTGGCATTGTAAGTACCTTTTCAGGAGGCAAAGTATGCACCTCATCTCATGTTGAATTTAATTTTACTCACCAGGTAATTTAATTCTTATGAAGTATATATTCAGAAATCTAACTCCTCCATTAACTTGCTTAAAAATTTCAGGAAGTCTAGTGTCTCACTAAGATTTGGTTTTATCATTCATAAAATGAGACATTTAGACTATATCATCTTGAGGGCCTCTTCTAACTTTAAAATCCTACAGTTCTGTTGGTCATGCATTAATTTATGCTTACGGCTTTCTGTTTCCTGAAGCACATTTTTAATAACCACCACCAAATAATAGCCATCTTGTTATTTTCTGCTTCAATCTTCCCTTTCACTGGGTGTCACCCCGAGGGTCTCTGAATACCTCATTGGAGCAACAGACACAGGGAAGCTGTCAGATAGTTCCCTTCTGAGCTGTCTTCCCCTAAAATGCCTAATCATATCTGCCATGTGCAAGCAGTCATCCAGCCCCAGGCACGAAACAGAGTAGAGCAATAAAATATTCCCCAGTGATGTCTGTGTTCCAGCAGGCTGTGAGCAATAGGAACATATTATTGCAAGATCTTTCGGGAACAAACTGAAGGAGACCCTTTTGCATTTTTTAAAAAGAAATCGTAATTCTCTACAGTGAATTGGCCTTGGTCTTGGGAATGAATGTATATTTGTATGGATTTAATTTTTTAATTGATTACTTTTAAGCAAAGTATTTACCTACCTTCAGCACAATCCCCTCAAAGGGTCTTTTGATCAAATTTTGGTTATGTCAGTAGACAAGTCACAAGAAGATAAATGATAGTAAGTTTAGGATAAGATATTTAATGCCATGAGGACTCAAAGAGGAACAAAGTACATGCATAATAAAGTGCTACCATAAATCCTCAAGAAATAGCTAGAAGTTAAAAGTGAGTGTAAGAAGGATGTGAAGCCCTGGGACTCTCACCCACCATCGATGGGGATAAAAATTGGAGCAATCACTGGACAAAATAGTTTGACAGATTCTAAAAAATAAATAAACATACGTTTTTCTTATGACCCAGCCAATCCACTTCTGGACATGTATTTAAAAGAAACAAGAGGTGATGGTCACTAAACAGACTCTGGAATGAATGTTGAGAGAATATCCATTCATATAGTCAAGAGCTAGAAGCAATTCACATGTCTACTAAGAGAATAAAGGAAATACTGATGCATTATTAAATCTCAGAAACATTATTTTGAGTAAAATAAGCTGGACATGAAATGGTGCATGTTACACGATTTTCAAGAACAAACAAAATGAATCAATGATTATAAAAGTCAAAATAGTGCTGTTTCTGGATAGGGTGGGCATTCACTGGGAAGAGGGAAACAGGGATCTCTCCATGGTGCTGAAATTATCCTAAGCACTTTATCTGGATGGTGATTACACAGATACAAACATAAGTAAAAATTTGCTGACCTGTGCACTTACAATTTATACAGTTTCTATGTAAATTACAATCTAATTTTAAAAATGGGCTCACTCAAAAAGAACAGAGAGGCCAGATTTGTTTCCTTATGTGAACTCTATCTGAAAATTCTCTTCTCAAAACATTTTTTCCAGTCAAGATGAACCATCTCACTTCACAATAAAGGGATATCCATAGGTCAGATTTATTGGCATTGAATGGAGAAGTGAAAGGAAATAGCACGTATATAAACAGCTTCTATATATCAAAAGCTTTCTATGTACCACATACTGTGTGTATCATGATTTTTCATTCTTACAAACATCTGGCAAAACATTACATTTTATATGAGAAAAGTTATACTTACATCAGTTAAGTAACTTACTCCATTTGATGCAACAACTAAGTGGTACAACTGGGACTCAAATGGAATTTTGTTTGGATACAATGAGATCTTTTTAATATACCTGGCTTCTTTTAAGGGGAGAAGTGCTGGAAGCCACATATCCCAGCAGGAAGTTTATCTTTAAATATTCTCTCCTGCTATTCTGAGGCTGGTTTTGCTGGCCCTAGATCAGTCTAGAGTGGGTCAGAGTATAAGCACCTCAGCTGTGAGGAAAGCTTGCTTGCCTGAAGTGAGAAGAAATTAATGAATCACTAGGCTCCCACTGGCAAAACGTGTCCTTCACACCTGTTCATGGGGAAAATGAACAACAAAGCCACACACACAGACACACACACACACACACACACACACACAAACAAGTAAAGCTTAAAATCTTTATAAATATGATTTTCAGTGGTAAAAATAAGATATAAATTGTTTTTATTTTTAAAACACGACAACTCTCTTTCTAATGATAATCCTTATTTTTATACAAATCCAGGCTGCCAAACATTCAGATCAAGGAACTTTTATATATGAAATTGTTTCAAACCAAACAGTTCCTTGTGGATGGATAGCTGTGATTTAATCTGGCAACTGTTATGTGCCATAAGAAAATAATGTAGAAATTAATTCTATTATGATAACAGTCTCTGCTATTGTATTCTTTGTGCCTTTGAAACTACTTTTAAAAATACCATTATTAAACATATTTTGGGGCTTGGTACAATTATAGACACAGAAAAAATAATAAAATGAAAAGTACAATAAGTACCTATTATAATTTCAACATACTGCTGCTGTTTAAATGGATGTGTTAGACAATGTAAATTAAAAGGCTTGGAATTTTTAAAGTAGTATTTTTAATTTTTTGGTGATTATCTGATGCTTAGCAAAATTCAGTGGCAATAAAGAACCCAAATTGAGTGCCAGAAATATTTTGTCATTTAATACAAAATGCATAAAAGTATATCCAAAACCTCATACAAACAGGCAATCATACTTAGTACACACAATTTCCATGAACTAAAATGGGGGATATGAGCCTGTCTGAGTCTTAGACAAGCTATGACAAAATACACATGAGGTGACTGACTTATAAACAACAGAAATGTATTTCTCACAGTTCTGGAGTCTAGGAAGGTCAACATCATGGCACCAACAAATTCAGTGTATGAGAAGGGCTGTCTTCTCACTCTAATCTAAATGGCAAAAGGTTGAGAGGTCTCTAATAAAGGTACTAATCTCATTCGTGAGGATTTATCTCCCATGTCTAATCATCCCTAAAAGTTCCCACCTTCTAATACCATTATCCTACACTTGAATCTGAGCAGAAGAGGGGGACACAAACATTCTTATCACATAAGAGTCCAAGCATGTCTAAAGGAGAATCACCTATATAAATGAATTCTCCCATCAGATAAACTCATATGAATTGGATAATATAAATTCTAATCAGTTCTAGGAAGTTCTATGTGACTAACCACTATAGATTTATCTTCTCAGAAAGTAAAAAGTAACTCATTTAGCTCTGCCATTTACAGGTTTGTGACCTTGAGCAAGTTTCTTGATGGGTTAAAGGCTCACTTTGCTTATCTACCTAACAAATGATAGGAATAAGGAAGTCAAACACAGACAAAGATAAATACAAGGGACTGTTCAAGCTACAGGCTGACAAGAATTAAGAATGCTTTGTTTTGCCATAAGCTGGAGATTGTTTTTGGAGCACAGAATACTGAAACTTGCTCCCTGATGGGTGGGGGCAGGCAGGCTTGCACCTGAGGCAGATGACAACAAAACTACTCATTTTTTTCATCTCCTAAAACCAGTTTATCTTGAAACTTCAAGATACTGATCACTTGGTAGTTTAATCACATTTTCTTATACTATGTTTAAGTAGATGTTGTGTACAACTGACTAGATTTTAACCATACAAGTTACAGTCTTCTAAAATCTACCAAAATTTATTGTTCCAAAAATCCTGACGCAGCCTGGTATGCCCAATATACCAATATAGAAGCACAAGTGTATCTATTATCTTGCCTTCTCTTTCTCTTATTATCTCATCTTTGGCACAATTATTGTTGAACATCTTTCCCACCTGGGAGACTGTGGAGTTTTCTCTTCTTTTTAATAATCTCTTGGTCTCCTCCTATGTGATCGGCACTTTGGATTACACAACAACACTCACACCTACACTCACATGCACCATCTCCCACAAACACAGGCAGCCACCAACATGGAGACAAGGGGATATTAAAAATAAGTCAGCCGTATTGAGCTAACCTGGCTCCTGTGGCTCACAGGAACAAAGTGTCTGTTAGTAAGAACACTGGAAATTGCAGTCATTTATTCTCCGGCCACTTGGCACTTTTGATCACCTCACAGATCAACAGCTGCACAAGGACACGCTGAAACCTGTCACTGAGCTGTAAACCAAACCTTCTGTCCCCCTCACTTTCTTATAAACTGATCCACAGAGTAGGCTCATGGAGTCCTACTAGAAGCCCCAGTTCCTGTGGTTAAGAAGGTCAGGGTGCTTTCCAAATGTAAGTATCTCATTTGCAGGACTGAAATGATAGGAAACTTGACTAAATTTAGGCATTTCTGATTATGCTGTTGTTGCCACTGCTACTCTTTATTTTTTATTATTTTTTTATTTTAAAAAAGCAAAACAAAAAAAAAGGTAGAAGAAATACCGAATTTCAAAAAAACAATAAGGCATCAATATTAGTCAATATATTACATATTGTTATCTTAGAAGTAGTTGTTCAAGTTACAAAATCTAGGCATAAAAAATGATCAGACAATCCCACAATGACAACACAAACTATACTTTCTGATGAACTAACAGAGAATTAGTAGGATAGTTAAGTGCTCAGAATTAAAGAACAGCTGGGTGGGGAAGGAAGAAATGGAAGAAAGGAAGAGATCATATGTTTGTAGATATACACATATAACTGTATGTATGTGTAAGTATGCCACTGATACTCTTAGCCATGGCATAGTCTATCTGCAAGTAAGAAAAACATAGCTCTAACCTCTCAAATGATTTGTTTGCATTTTTATTTATTGATTCTCTCAATGGCCCAAGAAGATATATGATGTAATGAAGGTTGTGAGGTAAATTGTTTCAGGGAATGAGTCATGGTGTGTCTGGTGCTGGGGGAATGGGGGGTGCTGAGCAGTATGTATTTAGTTGCTTTCATCTAAGAAATTTAGTGTCTCTATACCATACTTACTTGACTTATCTCACTGCGAGTTTTTGCTGGACAGTGGGCGATAATCTTCTGCTGGAGGTCAAGAGAAATGAAAGGAACCTACACGGAGATGAATTTTCTGATATAATTTTGCAAAGAATAGTGGAACAAGAATTCCCCACTTCACACAGCAATCATACTAGTTTCTTGCCACAAATTTAATGACTTAAAACAACACAAAGATATTCTTTTTTAGAGTTTTAATGAAAGAAGTTCAAACCTCACCAGAATCAAGGTATTGGCCCATTCCTTCTGGGAGCTGGAGAAGACAATTGTTCTCTTTTTCTAACCTCTAGAAGCTGCGGTAATTTCCTGGCTCAGGGGGCTGCATCACTTTACCTTTCCTCCATCTGCTCCCATCCTCACACTGCCACCTTTGTCTCAGATCTTCTTGCCTTCCTTTTGTAAGGAACCTTGATATTTCATCAAGGCCATTCAAATTATCCAGGAGATGTTTACCTTCTCAAGATCATTAACTTAATTACATCCGTAAAGTCCTTCGTCCCAGGTTGCAAAGATTAAGATGTGAGTTATCTCTGCAGAGCCTTATTCAGCCTTCCACAGTAATCCATCAAGAACATTTCATCTTATAAAACTTCTTATTCATTATACTTATACATTTAAGTTTAAGAGAAAAACAATTTACATAGTAGACAAAACTCTCTGAGATATGTACATACACAACATTGTTAAGCCAAAATATGAGTTCTCATGGCCTTGCATTAACTAACAAGAAAGCTTCCCTTTTACTAATCCTTTAATGTAACAGCGAAGCTACCTTGTCACTTCTGATTTTTTTCCACTTACATTTCTCAGATTACTGGTTAATAAAATCTTATGCATGATGGCCATTTTGGTTTACTTTCCTGGTGCTCAGCTTTCTTACGTTTTGTCCATTTTTATTATGAATTGTTCATCTTTTACTTATGAATTTTATGTGTCCTTTACATATTCTTAATATTGAACTTACTCAATGTTAGATATGTTTCAGCTATCACTTTTCAGTCTGTAAACCAACCTTAACTTTATGATATCTTAAGTAGAATTTTTAACATTATTTTGGTCAGATTTATCAAACTGTTCTTTTATACTATGTGTTCTCTTTAATAAATTCTTTCAATCCTCAAACCATAAAAAGATTTCCTGTTTTGTCCCTGAAATTAAGAGAGTTTATTGTTTTAGAAATAGTAAATTTACTCTTTTCATATTATCTATATAGTTGCTTACTTTTATTTTCAATACAGACACTCAAACAAATTTTCTGGTATTGTTTTCCTAGATCATTATTTCTGTGAAGATTTAGATACCATCTCTTTGTGATGTTTCATATGTATTTGGCTCAATTTTGAGTTTTTATATATTTCTAATGATCTATCTACCACTATTTCAAATTTTTTTACCCCAAAATTATATCATCATGTAGAAGTTGTTTTTTTTTTCTGTTTTTCTCCAAAAGAATTACCTTAACTATTATTGGAGTTTCCATAAAATATATTAATTTTAGATTTATTTTGTTAATTTTCATTAAAAAAAACATTTCCACTGGAATTGCAAAGAATTTACAGATTAATTTGAAGTAAACTGACAATTTAATAGCATCTAATCTCTCTCCATGAACATGGTTAATATCTTCAATTTATCTGTTCTTACACATTGTTCAATAAACCTTTAAAGTTTCCTTCATAAAGGTCTTATAAATCTGATTTTGGGTTGATTACGTGGCACTCTGTCATTTGGTAGGTACAGAATTGTTTTTCCTTCACTACCCTTTGAAACTGGCTATTCCTAGTATATAAGACCAATAAGTTGATCCTTTATTGTATCATCACTCTTCAATAGTCTTTCTTTCATTTTTCTTCTTCTGTTATTCCTATAATATAGGCCATACTACCAGTAGAATGAAGAATAGTGGTGGCAATTGTAAGCATACTTGTTTCAGATTCCAATTTGATTCTTCTAAATTTCAATGATGTACTGTGATATTGGCAGATACCACATATTAGACTAAGAGAAATGCCTTCTACTTTTATTGAGTGGAAGATTTTTAAATGAAGTATTGTATTATATCAAAATATTCTTTGTATTTATTGAGGTGATTCTTTAACAAATCAGTGTGTTCCCTTAAATATATTAAGGCATGGATTATATTCACTTTTTCTACTTATAATCTTTACAACTTGAGATAAAATCTATCTGATAATTTTTATGCAACATTAGATTTTTAAGGTTACGGCCTTATTTAAGCTGTTTGTACTTATTACAAGTGAATTGTCTTATAATGTTCCATTCCTTTATACCTCTAGCTAGGTTTTGAAAAGGTAGCTGTACTATCCTTAAAAAGAATAGAATGTATTTGACAACTATTGTAAATGTCCCAGAAAAATCTATAAAGCGAAACTATGAAATTCATTGAACCCTGATTAAATTTATTTGTATGTAGAGGAAGAAAAGAGTTAGAAGAGAGGATAGAAATTTTGCCAAGTTTCTCCAGCATTTAGGTTTCATGATCTCTTTACATACTTATAAACTCTGTGGACTTCAAAGAGTTTCTGTATATGCCAGTTATAGCTTTGCATATTGATGACATTAATTTTATTCAGAGATAAACACATAATACTGATCCTCTGAAATTTTTGAGAATCCCTTTTTGACTTTGTAATAAATAAGTTTATACAAGCTTAATAGGTACTAAAAGGAATGTATATTGTCTATCTATTTGAATAGAGATCTCATATACATTTAATAGATTAAACTTGTTAACTTTATTGTCCAATTATACTGTCTTTACAAATACCATTGCCTGCTTCTCCCCTCTTTCTATTTTTGAAAGAAATGTGCTGAATTCTTCCTCACTGTAATTATTTTTATTTTATGTCTCATAAATTCTGGCTAGATTGTCCAATGCACAAAAGTCTTGAGAGGTGTATATTCTGAGCAGACTGTTCCTTTCAACACAAAATGATATTCCTCTTGATCACCTAGATTTTTTGGTTTACATGAACATGATATTCTGGTTCTTTATTTTCAAATTTTCTCCACCTTTAGGCCTTACATGTACTTTTATTAGCTTCCCATCACTGTCTACTTTAAAACCTTACCTACAGCTTTCATTGTTTTAATAGGTGAATTTAGTCATTTCACACTTTTTGTAAAATTGATGTTTGACTTTGACTATCCCCAAGCAGGTGTTATATTTTTCACCACTCCTCAGGCTATTTTCTGATTTTCATGTATCTTGTTGTTTAATATGCAAGCTTCAAATACTATCTATGCCTTTAAATACAATGGCCTTTCCAGTTTATATATAGAATAAAATTCTCTTTGCACCAATAAACTCAACACAGTGTTTTTATGTGTGAGAAAAATCTTAAGTTATCTTCCAAGTTAGATCAAATGTTACCACTGTAGATGTTCTGAAAAGTATTCAGATGTCAAGAACAGAGACGCACATCCTGAAATTAATAACAGTAAGAAAAACATTAGGATAGGCACGAGGCACAAGCCATTGCACAGAATACAACTGTTTGTTGATAACCATATTAAAGTTTATAAATAATATATACTATTGCCTGTCATACTTATCTATAACCTCTTTGTCATACTGTGTACATTTGATGAAATCCGTGGTGATAGCTTCAGAGGAAACACACAAAAATTTCATTAAAAAATAGAAAATAGACTTTTAATTCAAAAATTGTCAGATTTGAGGGCAAAACATCTGATTTTCTGGAAGAGAATACCACGCTACACGACAGATGCCCATATCCTGCTCTGGTTTTTTCTGTTTCTTAAAGTGGTCATTTTTCACACTCAACATTTTAGTTTTGCAATCCACAAAAGTATCGATGGCCGAAAATGTTTCATTTCTGAATTATGATCTTAACTGTTCTTTTCAATGACTTTTTTTCATATTTTATTTCACCTCAGTTAAAAAAAAGAGAAACTGAGGTTTCAAATAGAAAATTTAAATAATACATCCAAAATTCTACAAGAGAATTTTGAACAGGGAGATTTTCTACTAAATTTAATATTTTGTTATATAATACATGGTTTTTAAAATACTACATTATGTCTTTTAAAAAAAGAAAATGCTAGTTTAATTCTAGGTGGAATATCAAATAAAGATATTACAGCATCAAAAGTTGCTTATAGTCGAGCCGGGCGTGGTGGCGCACGCCTTTAATCCCAGCACTCGGGAGGCTGAGGTAGGTGGAGCGTTGTGAGTTCGAGGCCGGCTTGGGCTACAACGCGAGCGCAAGGCCGGCCTGAGCTACATAGTGCGACCCTACCTCAAAAAACCAGGGCTGGGAAGTTTGGCTCAGCGGCTTAAGCACCTGCCCTGGCAGGCGCAAGGTTGTGAGTTCAATCCCCAGTGCCGCAAAAAAACAAACAAACAAACAACAAAAAAAAAAGTTGCTTATAGAATGCAAGAAGATAATAGGATGAATATCTTCATTATTTTGGATGGAAGAGAAAGTGGTCTTAAACTGGATATAAAAATAACTAATATTAATGCAAACCAATGAGTTGAACTACATTAAAATTCAGAAACATGGGCCATTTTAAAAAGACACCATTAATAGAGAAAAAAGAAAAACAATGTGAAAATTATTTAAAATAAATGTAACTAATGAAACAGTTGTATACAAAATATATAAGGAATTCCTGCAAATGAGTAAGACAAGTATAATGAAACCAACTTAAAGATAAATAATAAAATATTTAAACAAGTCATTCAAAGTTTAAAAAATATGTAAACATATAAAAAGATACCTAATATCATTTTATTAGAATACTACAAATTTCAAACCTGATGAGCACACACTGTAAGAATTTCTAAATGCAAAAAAAAATTCTAAATGCTTACAACTCATAATCTCAAGTCATTGCTTATGCCAGTATAAATGACAGTCACATTAGAAATTCTTTTAAAGTATCTACTGAAGTTAACCATATAAATATAGCCTAGTGTTTGAAGTACACATCTGCCCAACAGAAACGTGTGTAGATGTAAGTATACAAATATGTACAAGAGTATGTAAAATAATGCTCATACTGGAATTGGTTCAAATATCCCCATAAGTAAATAACAATTTGTAAAACAGTCACACAATGAAATATACTATATCAGTAAAATATATTTAACTATTGCTATATAAAATGACATGGATTATTTTTATGAACATAACTGAGTTTCAGATATCATAAACAAAAGAAAATATTGAGTATTTTTATTTATATCAAATGTAAAATAAACAAAATAATTATGGCTTTAGAAATTGGTGTAGCGGTTACCTTCGGGTTAAAGGGAGGATGTAGTAACTGAGAAGGGGCACAGACTTCTGGAGTACTGCTTGTTGGGGCCAATACTGGATTTGAACCCAGAACCTTCACACTGAGCTATACCCCAACTGTTTACTTTTTTATTTTTGAAACAGGATCTTCCTAAGTCACCAAGTTGCCCAGAAATGGGCTCAAATTTACAATTTTCATGCCTCAGTCTTCCAGAGTGCTGGGATTAGAGGTGTGTGCCACTATGCACGGTGCGTTCTGCTTCTTGATTGGTGCTTCAGTTTGGGCTCTTTTTGAAAGTAGACTCTGAAATAAAGATTTGGAAGGAAGTAGTTTATTTGAGAGTTGACTACATAAAGTTTAAGTGAGGAAATGGAGTTTGTAAGACAGGGAAGAAGGAAAACCCAGAAAAATTCCCTTCAACGGAAGGATTCCTGTATAGGTAACGTGAGCTCAATCCTGCTGCTGGGATCGCTGAGAACCATGGGAAACACACATGCAACACATTTGCAGTATTTGAAGGCTGTGATATTTAGGACCAGAATTCTCTTCAGGATTAACTCATGAGTATTAATCAACTCTTCTCTCCATCAAGGAATTTCATGGACAAACTACCTGTGTCCAAAGCACCATCTTCAGATAAGATGAAGGGACATGGTGCACACCATCAGTGATGTTTGAAACAGTTTGAGTACTGGTTGCCTGGCTGTTAGCCCTGTAAAAATTCTTCATGCTGTCCATGTCTGACTTCTGTGCTTTTATGTATACTTCATATACTTCAGTAAGGAAGCATACTTATGTATTTTTCAAAGGAAATGTATCTTTGAATGGGGTGGCATTCAAAGAAAAAAGAAAGAAAGAAAGAAAGAAAGAAAGAAAGAAAGAAAGAAAGAAAGAAAGAAAGACCTTGTACTTAAGAGCAAAACTGCTTCCCAGTTTTTCTGGTTAGAGTTTCGTGGTGGCCTGACCATTTACTGCATATCACAATAGGAAAAGCATCTCAGAGCACTTGACATGACATCAAAGGTTTGTTACACGAAGAAGGAGGCTAGGCATGAAATTTAATCTATGCTTACCAATATATCTATTCATGTGGTTATCCCCTACTTAGTGACTATTGGCTGAGGACTTAGTTGGTCAAGCAGTACACATGGCTCTGGTGAGAAAATAGTGAACAAGGCCCCCCTTGCCTTTGAGGAGCTCGGACACCAGTAAGGAGATACAGGTAGCCAATTAAGTACAGCAAAGAGAGTTAAATGAATCAGCAGAGTAATCGAAGTTCCGTGAACATCAATTTTGTCTAAGAAGAATGGGTATGACATTACAGAGGCACTTAAAGGAGAAGCAGTATTTGGAAGGAAGAAAAATCAAAGAAGGGACAAATATAAACACACAAGAGCACGTGTCTGTCTGGTACATGTGTTGATGGAGAATAGAGATGGTGGGGTAAGCAGCTGGGAAATGAGCAGTGAAACTGACATGGAAGGAAAATTCAGACACTACGGGGGCTCAGACTGCTCAGTGTTAGGATTGGAATTTATTCTGTAGAGAAAGCAAAATCCAAAAAAGATTCTTAAGTGAGGACATGAAGAAATCAGGGTTTTAATAAAAGAGGACACTAAGTGGAGGATGAATTGGAGTGAAAAGAGACTGCAGGAAAAAGGTCAGTTGAGAAGCTATTGAAATAGTTCAAGATGATGAAGGCATATATTTAGGAGTTTGGAGGTAATATCTCTATAAATGTTCAACTTTCACCATTAAATGTGTAGTCATAGCCCCAGACAGACTATAACATGTTATTCAAACAATAAGCACTTTGTCAGACAAATAAAGGGAGAAAGGGTACTCTCTAGAAACCCAAAATATGTCTACTGATGTAAGACAATGCCAGGAAAAACAATTTAAACATTGTAATACAAAATCCTGTAGAAGAATAAAAGATGAAAAGAACAAACAAAATTGAGGTGAATGTGTGAAGAGCTGATAAGACCATTCTAGTGGCTAAAACATTAAATTAACAAACAGGAAAATTAAACTTTTGTGATGGAAAAGGAACCTGGTGAAGCTATTTTTGGTCTCTCTCTCTCTCTCTCTCTCTCTCTCTCTCTCTCTCTCTCTCTCCAAAGAAGTACAAAATATAATTTACTTAATTTATAGAACATTTCAGAGTACACAAGGCACAGGCCCTTGTCTAATTTGTATGTATAAAATGTAAAAAAGAAAAAAAAAGTGGCTAAAAACAAATCATCAACTTTTGTGGAAAAAACTTAAACTTCCAATAAATAAAGCAATCTTCTAAGGAAAAATTAACAAGTAGTTGGTAGAACTCAAGGGAAAAGAAGGATGCTTAGCAAAGCTATCAAAAATCATAAGAATACACATACAACTATACACTCAAGAGTTACTTATTGAGCACCTAGGACTTGCCAGGCACTGTTCCAAGGCTGGAGATAGCAGAGAATAAAACAGATACAAATTCCTGCCCCATGAAACATGCGTTCTTAACCCTTTGCAGCGAATCCATTCTTCATCTCCTCATTCCCTCCAATGGTATCCCAGCCTGGATTCCTTACAAGGCTTACATAGCCCAACTACTGTATCTCTCTGATCTTATTTTCTTCTGTTCACATCCTTGCTTCCAAAAGCACCATTACCCTGGCTTTCTTTATGTTCTTCTAGCACTATAAGCTGACTCCTGTTTTAGAATTTTATCCCTTTCCTTTTCCTGGCTAGTGTTCCCCCAGATACTCATGTGAGTCTTCGTGGGCCCTGTAGACTCAACTTGAATGGGTCTCCTTGCTGCCATTTTCCAAACTATGCTAACAGAGTAGAGATCACTTTAAGATTATTTTATTATCTCCTCTAAGCTTCACAAGACCTGGGACCATGACTATGCACAGTGCCTGTAAATGCTTGGTAAATAATAATAGGTATTCAAAAACATCTTGCTTATTAAAGGATCAAGTTTGTGGGTTGGGGGGGTTAGTGGGAGCAGGTTATTTGACTCTTGGAATTTAGTCAATCGTATAATTGCAAGAGTTTAATAGAAGATAAGCCTTACTAATTAATGTGCTTGTGTTATATCCATAGTTAGTAGGTTTCCAAATGGTAGCTGTTTAGTGGCAGGGTGGCAGTAGTAATTTTAGTGATGATGGTAACTGAATTTTACTGCAATATTAACTTAAGAAACAACTCTATACTATCTGCTATGCTTAATATCAAGCTGTGCCCAAGGAGACTTATGAACTCATAGGCAGGATTTTTAGCGGGTGATTGGATTATGAGGGCTTATAGATGACCTGCTATTAGGAGGTAGGATCTGGTAGGGAAAGGTCAAATAAGTCATAGTCTAGAAAGGTTTATACCCCTTTTTCTCCCTTCACTCTCTGCTTTCTGGATGCCATGAAGTGAGTGGCTTTCCTCCCCCATACCCTCTGCCATGCTGTCCTGCCCTGGAGCAGATGACAATAGACTAAAATGTTGTCCATAGTAAACCTCTCTTCCCTTGAACTGTATCAGGTATTTTGTCCCAGTAGCAAGGGAAGTTATTAAGACACACACAGACCATCAACCTCAATCAACCAATGAAAGGTCAGAAAAGGTGGGAAAGTGAGTTAATTTCTTCTGGATTTCAATTGTTATTTGCAAAATATCTGTGTTTCATCTTTTGCTTTTTTAAGCACATGACACAGACATTTTTTTCTCAGTAGTTTTACAGTGATGAAATACGTACTACTATATGTATGTGTGTTTATGCATTCACTCATCAAGGTTTTATGTGAGACACCTTCTCAGTTCATTTCAGTTGTTATAGTAGTATTCCACAGACTGGGAATTTATAAGTAATAAAAATTTATCTGGCTAATACTTCTTCAGGCTGGAAAGTCCAACAACATGGTGCCAACTTTGCAAGGTCTTGCATGCTGCTTCTTAGTACAACACAAGTACAAGCAAGCATGTGTGATACGGAAGAAATTGGGCCAAATTTGTCTTTTTATCAGGAACTCACTCAGATAATGAATCTACTCCATCAATAACAGCACTAATCCATTCATGAAGGCAGAGTTCAGATGACCTAATCGATTATTAAAGACTCCAACTCCTAACACAATTATGATGGTAATTAAATTTGGGTGGAACATTATAATTAGACAGCAAGTCCTATTTACTCTCATAAACCTTCTATAAGTCTCTGAAGCCAGAAACGTCAAGGCTGACTTTACAATCTTTAGACATACTTTCTTGCCTCTAATTTGTGGGCAATCAGAGGTCAGGTAATGTTTAGGTGGCCTTTTAATCTCAGCAATATTCAACCTACAAATGCTGAGAATCACAAATATAAGCATGATGTGCTGAAACCAGAACCTAGAAAAAATGCTTCACCTTTGATCACCCTGTTGATTGCACAGTGGTGAATTCTTGTACTGTGACTTCAATCAACTGTCTTTTGTCTCTGTCAGCTCAGACAACCTCAGCTAAGTAAACATTCGTGACAATTGATCTGAAACACAATAAGTTGCTCATAGAAGAAAAAAAGAAAAAATATAAATTACTTTTCAATCTTTAGTTTTTTGATCAGAGAACTTTGGAAACTCTAAGAATGATTACAATTTGTATACAGTAGCGAAAGCAGAATTTAAAAATCAAATATAAAAAGGAGTTCAAAATACCATTCATTTCACATTTGTAGAGAATCAGGAATATCAGGTACAAATGAAAATAGTTCACTGTACAAAGGCAGTGAAAACACCATTCGTATCATATATGCAGCTGTGTTCACCTTTGCTCTCTTCAGAATTCAGTCTGGAAGTGGAAGAGTGAGGTCCTCTCTGGACAAACCGACCTGTCTCCCATAGCAAGCCAGAAAACGTGCCCACAATTCCTGAGGAGAGACAGTGGAGGACTCCAGGATGGAAGGCAAACCGGTTGTGTGTCTGGAGTAAGTTACCACATAACTGAGTCTCCACCATCCATCTAGGAAAACAGTTGGAGATGAGCACTACAATTCCTGTTCATTCTCATATTATAATAATTTGGCTTTTGATAACCTGCAGAAAATCATGAGAGAGGGATTTATGCTTTTTATTCTCTCTTCTTTCATTAAGATTAAAACATAAATTATTAAATTCTGATTGAAAAAGACCGAATAGAACTTTACCCCTTATCCTTGTTCCTATTATTCCCAATACTGTGCTTTAGATCTACTTCCATATAATTCAGGACCTAAGACTATTTCTTCCTAATTTGTTAATTCAAAATTTGCTACTTCATGACACTGATCTTTAATAGGTTTTCTATGCTCTTTAAGGAGCTAGCTGGGGGTAAAGGGTGGTGGCATGTAGAAAACCAGAATGTATCACTTATCCTCTTAAGATTTTGAGGTGATAAATATTTGTTATATGAATGTTTTTTAACGTAAAGTATAAATCATATTGAATAGACAGGATCTTCTTTAAGACAGTTTGATTTGGAACTCCTATATTCATAGCTTGTTTCTTTTTTAACTTAAAATTACAGTACTAACCAAAGCTCACATTATCATTCATTGTTGAAAGGTTGCTACTTAAATATGCATCCCATATTGGAACAGGGGAGCTCCTTTACAGTCACGTTTAGATAACAAAAACACTTGTTCCATAATTCCCTTTTATGTGCGTATATATGTGAATGTAGTAAGTAAGCACATGCTTAACTGTGCTTAAAACGAGTATTATTTGTATGACCCATGAAATTAAAAACCAAGAAAACCCTTAATGAAATCTTTTATTTGGGAAATTAATACCTGATGATCTGAATCAACAAAAATCAAGAATGGAAGGTGGTGAATCTACTTTCCCTTTGGAAATTAACTTGTCCTGCTCTATAGTGACATTCTCCTCCAAGGTAAAGAACAAATAAACAAACAAAGACACTTGAAACAAATAATGAGTGCTGAGTCAATACAATCAGCTGATACTCTGAATTGTAGAATGGGGAGAATTTCATTCCATTGTTCTAGGATCCTATTATATAAATGCATATACCTCTGTAATAGATGAAACAGGCCTACTGATCCTGGCACCATAAAAGCTTTAGTTGAATAATACAATTTGTCAGGCTGACCAGCATAGTTCTCTCATTAAAAAAGTGGGGGAAAACTGCCCTGTATTTGAACAGGATCCTGAAACTTTTCCATTATAGAGTATCCCACGTAACCATAGAATTCATATTCTGAACAAAGGAATTAAAAATGTGCTTTGGAGAATAGACGGTGTCTTTAACAAATGGTGTTGGGAAAACTGTAAATGCACTTGTACAAGACTGAAACTAGATCCCTATCTTTCAAACTGCACAACAAATGAATTCAAAATGGATCAAAGACCTTATATAAAACTTCTAATTTTGAAACTGTTAGAAGAAAACAGAAGAGAAACACTTGAAACCATAAACAGTCAGACTTCCTGAATAGGACTCCATAGCACAGGAAATACTAGAGAGAACCGAGAAATGGAGCCACACTAAATTTAAAAGCTTCGCACAGCAAATGAAACAACTGCCAAAGCAAAGAGACAGCCTACAGAAAGGGATAAGATCTTTGACAGCTACTGTTTACAGAGGATTAATATCTGGACTATATAAAGAACTCAGAAAACAACACCAAAAATATTACATAGCATACTTAATAAATGACTGAATAAATTGAACACACTTCTCAAAAGAAGTACAAATGGCCAGTAAATATTGAGTAGAGTTCAACAACTTTAGCCATTAAAGAAATAAAAATCAAAACCATATTGAAATTCCATTACACTACATCAAGAATGGGTCTTATCAAGACTACAAAAATAAATAAATAAATACTGGTGAGGATATAGGCAAAAAATAACCCTCTACACTGCTGGTGGGAATGTAAATTTGTACAACCACTATGGATATCAGTATGAAAGTTCTTCAAAAACTAAAAATAGAGCTATCATTTGATCCAGCCATACCACTCCTTGGTATATACCAGAAAGAATTTAAGTTAGAATGTTACAGGGATACCTATGATTATTGCAGCACAATTTATAATAGTCAATATATGGAACAAGTCTAGGTGCCCATCAACAGATGAACAGATAAAGAAAATTACATGCATACACATGTGCATACACACACACACACACACAAACACACACACATGTATTATTCAGCCATAAAAAAGAAAAAGATTGTCAATTGCAGGAAAAAAGATGGACCTAGCAATCATCACATTCAGTAAAATAAATCAAACTCAGAAATAAAAGAACAGTAATACCTTAGTTCACAAACACTTCCTTTTGTAAACAATTCAAAGTTCGCAAACAGAAGTGTTTAGGAATTTTGCTTCTGTTCATGACACTCACATTGAGAGATGAACAGGACCACAGCCATCTTCCCCACATGAACATGAATGTGGCCATCTTCCCTAGAATCATAGAACAAATTAAGTTCATGAACCAAGGCACCACCATAATACATATTTCCCTAATAAATATATGGAATATAAAAAATGACAAGAAAATAGAAGGGATATCATTGTTAGACAGGAGAAAAAAGTAAGGAAAGGGGTGAAGATCAAGTAAAAAGAAGAGTGGATGTAGCCAAACTATACATATTGAAATTAAATAAAAACCTGAAACTATAAGAAAGGAGGGTGATACAAGGCTCAAAATGATTGTATGGGTTTGATTCTGTGACCCCCTCCAAGACCTATATAATCTGGACAGGACTGAGTCTGGCATTCATGATTGGTTTGTTGTCTACGGCTGGGATTTGTGATGTGAGTGCTGCACCCGCCCAGGAGTGAAGCCAATTTATAGCGTAAAGGTGAGAGGAAGGCACATCTTTCTCTCTCTTGCCAGTTTGCCTTGCTGTTGTGGCCACCATGAATGGTGGTGCTCCCATGCCACACTTCTTTGGAGCCAACTAAATATGGACTGAAACACTCAAGAACTGTAAGAAATAAACCTTTCCTTCCCTAATTTTGGGTGTCAGGTATTTTTGTCTCAGCAATAAGTGAAAAGTAACAAAGACAATGATTAAAGTGTGTTATGTGTATGTAGTAATCTCCTAAATGAAATCCACTAATCTGTATAACCTATATGCACTAATAAAAATGATGTCAAAAAAAGAAGCCTAAAATAAGTTAGAAAAAAACTTATTCTGGATATTCTGATGCAAATTATGAATATAATATGTCTCATAACTTAAATACTTGATAGCATATACTTAAGACATTATTTGAAAAGCATATGTTTCTGTTTGCTCAATTTTATGATCAATTAAAATATTGGTTAAAATCTCAACATTCTGGAAGTCTGAGGCAGTAGAAAAAATGCAAATCTGAGACCAGCCTGGGTAAAATTAGTGACTTACTAAGGCCTTTCTTCAATATAGAATTTTTTTAAAAAGGCTGGGAATGTATCTCATTATGAAGCCCTAGGGTTCAATCCTTAGTACTGTTAAAAATTATATAGTGTGAAATTAAATGAAACATACTGTGAAAAGTTCACTGAGCGTTGTTTCTATCAAAAATAAAAAATTAGATTATAGTCATGTGACTTAAAACTACACAGCAGTGTCTCAGTTTTTAACTTAGGAACTTCTTATTTATAGGTTTTTCCTGTTTTTTCAGTTAACTTGATCATAGTCATACATTTAATAATTATCATTGCACTAATGCTATGCATTATATTAGGTAGCAACAAATGCAAATAAGTGGAACTATATCAAAAAGAGAAAACCTATGGAATGGGATAAAATGTACAAAATGAACTTGAGAATCCTCAAAGAATTTTTACAACTCAATACAAAGACAAGATTTAAAAATGGACAAAGGACTAAAAAAGACTTTTCTCCAAATAACATATATGAATAGCCAATAAGAATGTGAAAAAATAGCTAGCCTCATCAGTCATTAAGGCAATGCATATTAAAATCACAAAAAGGTATCATCTCATATCATTAGGATAACTACTATATAATAAAGAGAATATAACAAGTGCTGGTGAGGATGCAGAAAACTAAAACCCTTGTGGGAAGATAAATGGTGCCACAACAGTAGAAAACAAAGCAACAGTTGCACAAATAATTACCAAATAATCTAGTAATTTCACTTCTGAATGCATATACAAAAGAACTGAAATCAAGGTCTCAGAGATATTTGTACATTTGTGTTCACAGAAATAGTACTCACTACCACCAAAAGGGGGAAGCCACCTGTCTTATCACCTTTCTCATTTCTGATACATAATATCTGACACAATTTGAAAGAGAAGAAGTTTATTTTGGCTCACATAGTCGATCCATGATCAGCTAGATACAAGGCAAGCAAGGCAAACTGAAAAAATCTGGTGGGGATAATCTACTCACATTGTGACAAGAAAGCAGAGAGAGAAAGAAGAGCCAGGAAAGGAGATACACCCTCCCAAGTCATGCCCCCACAACCTGCCTATTCAGATCAAGCTCTACCTTCTCACAGGCTAGCTATAGTGTCTCATAATTCAATCACCATCCAAAAGTCCCACTTCTGAGCACATGAGGCTTTGAGGAGATATTCTTACTCCAAATCACAATATTCTACCCTGGCCCCAAAAGAACTCATGCACATCTGCTTATGCAAAATGCATTTAGTCCATCTCTAAGAGTTGCCAAGTCTTAACAGTTCTAGCATTACTGAAAAGTCCAAATCCAAAGTCTTCACTGAGACACAAGGCAGTTTCTGAGCTGCGATCTCCCATAAAAATTAGAAAGGAAGTTAAACACTGCCAACATACAATAGCGAAGGATAAACATTCTCATTCCAAAAGGGTGAAAGTGGAGATTAAAAAAAAAATGACGGAAAGCAAGACCAAAATCCACCAGAGTACACATTAACTATCACATTTCGTATGATATGAACCCCAAATGGAAACTGCCCAACCACCACCATCACATTGCAAGTTATAGCCCTCTTTGCTTTTTCTGTGGGGGTGTTTTTTTGCTTATTCTGTCTGGCTTTCCTCAGGCATTCCACAATCCAAGCTTCTCCAAATTCTTGAGGTCTCCAATGCACTTTCGGTTTCACTCTCAAAACCTCATGTACTCCCCTCTCTGGAGCACACTGCCTGGTCTCTCAGGCCTCCTGCTGAAATCTAGGTAGACACATCTCTGACACCACAACTCCCACATTCTGCATGCCTGTAAAACCTGTTACATGTGGATAATGCCAATGTTTGCACCAGTGCTAGCCCTGGATGTATCCCCTTGAATCAAGGCTACAGAGGTCTCTCTGTGTCTAAATGATTGTGCTCTGAAAAACTTCTTCCTGGTTGTTTGAATGAGTTGGGTGACCTAGAGCTATCATATCCAAGCAGTCTTTCATTTTTGCAACTTTGAGTCTTGCAAAAGATGGGCTCTTGCTTGTTCCCAGGATGCAATCAAAGTATCCTTCCTATTTTCTTGATGCAAAGTATTTGACTTCTTTTTAATTTTCTCAACAACCTCACTCTCAAAGGCACCAAATTTGCAAGCACTTTCTGAGGAAACCAAAAACTTTTAAAAAGATTTTTGTCCCTTTTTCTCAGTGTAAATCTTTATAAATAATATTTTCTTAAAAAGCAAGCAGTACCCAGGCTACACCCTGAACATTGAGATACTATGAAATGTCCTCTGCTAGATTAATTAGTCCTGAACACTTAATCTCAGTCCACAAAGTTTCAAAACATGAATGAAATGTAGACACATATTCTGTCAGAGCATAACACACATTGAGTCATGTCCAACTGCCAATGAAATTGTTATTCCAAACTGGTCTTTGCCATCTGCTTTTTTATCAGCATTCTGATCATCTGAACTCTAACCAGTATCACATATCATTTATTTCATTCTAGGACTTCTCTAGTCAGCATCTCTAAACCTTTCCAAACCCCTCCCACAAGCCAGTTCTAATGTTTTTAAATCACATGATCAGGCAGTTACAGCAATGACCCTATTTTTAATAACAAAATTTGTTTTAGTCACCTTTCTCATCACTGAGACACCCACAGTTTAAAGGAGAAGAGGTTTATTTTGACTCACATTTTCACTCCATAATGTATTCGCTCCAAAGCTGGAAGAACATGTGGAAGCGTCTAGTGGAGAAAAGCTGATCACAGCACAGTATAGGAAGAAGAAAGAAAAGGGAGGAGCTGGGGAAAAATATATACACTTCCAAGGTCACACTCCCAGTGGACTGGATTTACTCCCTAACAGTAAGTTAGCTATAGTGCTCCTATGATCCAATCACCTTCCAAAATCACCACCTAAGAGTATGGGAGGTTTCATGGAGACATTCTTAATCCAAATCATAATACAGCCCATTCCTCCTTTGACTGATGAATGGGTAAAGCCCAATGGATGTACACAATATCATTTAGTATTGAAAAGAAGGGAAATTCTGATACACGGTACAGCATGAACAAATATGGAGGATATTATTCAGAAAAATCCAGTCTCAACAAGACAAACACTGTACTATATGATTCTGTTTATATGAGTTATATAGAGTAGTCAAATTCATTAAGACAGAGTAGAATAGTAATCACCAGGCAATGGGGAGAAGTACAGAGAGTAAGTAATAAATTATACAGGAATACCTCAGTTTGCAAATGCTTCTGTTCATAAACAATTTGGTTTGCAAACAGAAACATTTAACAACATTTTTGCTTCTATTCATGAACTCCACATTAGGCGATGAACAACCAAAGCCATCTTCCCTGCACAAAAATGAATATGGCCATCTTTCCCAGAATCATGGAATGAATTAAGTTCATGAACTGAGGTACCACTATATTTCATGTTCACAAGAAGACAACCATCTAAAGAATGGTTGTACAACAATGTGAACTTAACATTATTATCTGTACACTTAAAAATGGTGAAGATGGCAAGGTTTATATGATATATATTATACCACAAAGTAACATTTTCATTATGTGATATCTCTATCTCTGTCTCTCTATAATACACTGACAAATCAGTTGTATATAGTTATATATATAGTTATATATATTTCAGCACTCATATATTGCCTACAATTGAACTTTGCTTTCCTTGGGCTGTTTACCTTTTTAAAACAAGCCTGCAATAATTCTTTAATGCTTAAGCATTTCTCTTTTTTTGGTTTTCAATTTGGTTTAGCCTCAGTTTAAGTATTAGGAGTTAAATTAGTAGGTCATAGATTGTCAATATGTTTAAAGTTCTTTACTTGTAAGACTTTATCTTTAAATGCTGAATTAATGTCAGATATCTATGAAGTTTGTAAGGGCTTATCAGTAATAGGTGATTTCAACATATTAGCTAATATACTTCTGATAATTGTCCAATATTCCCAGAACATATTGTTCTTTGAGTTTTAAAATCTGAAACTAGCTTTTCACACAGAACAAAACATTTTTATAATATTAGTAGAGATATACGGCCGGTTTTACAAGACAATTTGTCTTGTGGATGTAGTTGCAAAGAGATGCAATCAGAAAATAATACAAGGGGATCCACTCTTTTTCAATTTTGCTACCAAGCAGCATCAGCTCTATCAATTACCATATTTTTCACTCTTTGCTAAAAATTTTTATTCTTCTCTAGCATTTCTCACTCCTCTCTGACACTAGGCCTATTTTGTGCTTAATGATTATAATGCTTTTTGCTCAGATTTTGTTACATTATTTACCCTTTTTTCCTTCTTACACCTGGAAGGACAGAGTTGAAGATTATGGACGATCAGCTGTCTATACTATTTTGTATGCATTTTCCAGATAATCTGCTTGATAGCTATACATCTAGGTATTCAGATTTCCTTTCTATCAATAAAACTGATGAACACAGTTTGAGTACTTTAGTTATATAGTAATTCTCAGCCTTATATTCAAGTTGTTATTGTAAGTTCCTATAGACCTTTTTGGTAGTAAAGAAGATGTATAAATAAATAATGAAAACCAGTATTTTCCACATCAGAACAGCATTTCACTTAGTGCTAAGCACTGAAGATTAGTAGAACATTGGCAGCAAGAGAATATCAGTCATCTCTTCAACTTGTCCTTTGACAAGCAAAGTCCAGAGAGGTGTCCCAAAGGACCAAGGCATGTAGTTGACCCTTTGCTGCATTGCTGTCTTCTCTTCAAACTAGAGTGAAATCAATTTTTTTGATTGACTCATTTTCACCATCTATACAAGGATTTCTTTTTTACCTTTTATCCCCCAGTTGTATGAATTCTCAAGGAAAGAATGTGAGTGAAATTGAAAGTACTTGTAAAATCAATTTGTATTAAAGTATAACATAACCACATAAATAACATTCAAATTTTACATGCAGAAGTCATTCTTACACTCCTGCAATATAGTTTATTTTAAATTATCCTTTGTTATTGTAATAAGATCTCTACTTTTCAGGCTTATTAGCAGTTTTAATGAGAAAAATAAGCTAATTTAAATTGATACCTGTTACCATTTAACCTATTTCTATAATTCAGTCTAAGAAAATCAAGCAGAAATGTATCAACTAAGTATGTACAAGTATTATTAGCAATATTCATTTTTTTAATTAGTGTATTTTTTAAAAAGGAAAATAGGAATCATGTGAAATGTCTAACATAAAAGATTATTCAAATAATGACACATCTCACAAAGGAGTTCTAAAAAGCAATTAAAAATCATGATGCAAACGTATTGTCTGACACAGATAAAGGATGATCCCATTTACCTGAACAAAAAAAATTGCTATACTAACACCCCTACCAAAATACATAGGAAGAAATTCTACAATCCACTTGGAGCTGTCTATGCATAACAGGATCATGAAAGAATTACCTTTTCTTTAAGTATTTCTCTGTTGTCTTTTTGCAATTTATGTAAAGAGGTGTTATTTTATAACTACTAAAAGGTTAGTAAAGCTACTTTTATCTGGAAAAAATCCAACTTACTTTTAAAGGCAATTATCCAAAATTAACAATATAAAATCACAACAAACTGAATTAGAAAACTCAGTACTAATTAAAGATTTTTACAAATATTCACAGTGCAGTTCATAGTCAATGAGGCTATGAATGGAATTAGCAGTTTTTATATGTCATCTTGTGATCCAGTGAGTTATATTCCATAATTCTCTTACTTGTTTTCCACACTCTTGTGATAAGATTACTGTGATTAAAAGGATGCTGTTGCCACCCCAGATATTCATGTCCTAATCCCTGGAAGTGGGCATATTATTTTACTTGGTAATGAAAAATTAACACTGCACATGAATTAAGGTTGCAGACAGGCTGCCCTAAATTAGAGAGATTATTCTAAACTATCCCAGTGAGACCAATTGCAAAGGTTCTATAAATGTGGAAGAGAGAGGCATAATGTCACTGTCATCTATGCAGTGTAGGAAAGACTAGACCAGACACTGCAGGTCCAAGATGACTGGGGACCATAAGCTAAAGAATGCAGGCAGTTTCTTCAAGTTCAAAAAGGTAAGGTAAGCAAATGGACTTTCCTGTGAGCCTGCAGAAGGAATTTAGCCCTGCTCAAATCTTGATTTCAGCTTACTGAGACCCATTTCCGGCTTCTAATTCTCATCACCACACAATGATAAATCTCTGTTGTTTTAAGCTATCAAATTGGTGGCAACTAACAATAATAGGCAACCAATACCAGTCCTAATATTTTTGTGTGGTGACTTTTAAAGTTAAAATAAAGTTTCTGCTCTTTCTTTAATACTTACATATTATTGTCACATGAAAAATAATCCTTGGACTACTTTTACCCTATTACCTACTATTTTACTTGGGAGCACACACATACATACATGCACACACATGCACACACATATACATGCACATGCACACACACGCAACTACACATATATTTTTTCATTAATTTATTAAGGATAAATTTTTGTGTTGTCTTAAGAATTTTCATTCATTCTTAGTATTGTAATATCTTACAGAATATATTTAACAATGTCATTTCTCTAACCTGTCATCATTATCTCATCTTCTCAGGTCATGTGGTACCACACCTGATCAGATAGTGATTTCCTGACACCATATTTTCATTGGTTTAAAAACCAGAAATAAGGGATATTATAATTTGTGTCTTCAGCTGCAGCCACAAGGGGATGAACTGCCCACAGAGTAGTGCTCCTCTGAAAGGCCGAACCAGGAAGAGTGGAGCTTTGGTTCCTATCTTCGTGTTAGAACCAGGGGTTTTGACTCAATAATCAATCATCATCCAACCCCACTGGGTTTCCATGTGCCCTCTCAGTCTTCACTGAGGCCTACTACAGAATTCTTGTTCAGGGCCAGGTAAGTCATTAAACACCCACAGTTTCGGAGTCCAGAACCACATACATCTTCCTACTCTAATCTCCTTCTAGACTTCTCCTTTCAGACTTTCATATACAAAACAGATTATTATCCTTTCCCTGTACAATGAAGCTTCTTGGCCACCCTCCTAATAATTATAAATATTTTAAGGATTCTCTACTGACCTAGGTCCCCCAAGCCCCTTCAGAAAGAAGCTTCTGCCCTCTCTTACCCCTTAAAGCAGAGGGGGCAAAAACACAAACAAAAGACAAATCTCTGGAACACAACCTACTAAACATGATTACTAGGATATTTATGTTGTTCCAAACAATAGCTATCATATCTCAATTTTACCTTACAGTATTCCTTAAAGTAATTGTGTGATTTGTTACCTTTTTCTGGTCATGGGAAATTTTATTTCAGCTTTCTACTATGCAAGAACAAAGAAGTCTCACAAAAAGAGCATCCCTTCATGTCTTTACCCTACTGCTCAGGAAGGGTAGTGTTTTATAGCTGAGACTATAAATGTGTTTTGTCTTTTTCCTAACTTGTTCTTGGAAAACTTCTCCTAGAAGTAAATTTTCTTTAAAATTGGTAAGCTTTATTTCCAAATAGCTAAAAGTATTCTACAGATGCAGAATTATATATATATATGAAAGATTTATTTATTTCACAAGTGAGAAAACCATCAGGAGAGTAGGGCTGATTCAAAGAGCACTTGACGAACAGATGTATACAGCCTATCAGAAAAGATCTGCTGAGATAGGCTGCAAAGTCATGAGAGGGACAGGTTAGTTCCACAAAGTCATAAACTGTAATCACTGGAGTCGTCTATTTATTTGCATACTGTACTAGAATTGTGCTCCTTTACCAGACAAAAATATACAAGTTAATAGGCAACCTTCAGGTCAGTTTCATAATCAGCAGTAACAAAACAAAGGTACATTCTCCTAGAAAATTAAATAAACCATGGGTAGGATAGCAATGCTCAGGTGTGACACTGAGATCACAGGCCAGCATTTTATTTCCAAGTTTTGGATGATTTTGTGATGGGTGACAAATCTCCTTGCTCCCACATCACTCTTGCCTCAGGATTCTTTGTGTCCAAATTAATGTTTTGAATTTTTATAACTTTGGTCTGCCCTTCTATTCATACTGAATTTATCTAATAATTTTTAGCACCATCCACTAACTAGGGCATGTTTTATTTATACAACAGTTTATACTTCATGAAGTGCCTTTGTGTCAATGGTTTTATTTTTCCTTAGAATTTAAGGAGATAGAAGGCTATTTAATAACAGTCAAAAACATTTGAACATTCATTACTGAGTAGCTAGATTTTGAACATAAAATAGTCAGTTTTTAGTTAACTGATCATCACAGTGCCTCAGAAGCTAGATTTTGTTAAAATCCAGGCAATGGAGGCCAAAGAAAATAATTTCTTTGTAGCATGGAGGCAGATGGGTTCAAAACTAGTGTATAGTCCACTACCTTAAGCTGTTGTTTTAAAGCATGAAGATTGAATTTTCAATTTAAAGTTTAGGCTTATCTTATTGATAATTGCAAATGCCATAAAGAACTCAAGAGATAATTCAAAATTATTTGCTAAATAAAACTCTGTAACTGGTAGTTCTATAAAATTATAATTAGGATAAGATTCCCCCCACCTTAAATAATTGCTACAAAACTGCCCTTCCCTGACATCCATTTTATCTGCACTTTCCTCTGAGATTCATGGCCCAATAAAATGTTCTTCTTATCATTATTGCCAATTCTGAGTTAACTAACATCTCCAGGTATCTCCCTGGAGACTTTTCTCTTGGAGTCCCAAGAAAGAGTATTTCCTTTAAAAATTACAGAGGAAGAAGTGTTTTCACAGATAAAGCAGGTAATTGCTAAAGAATTAGATTTCTCCAAACTGTAAGATGATCTAGCAATTTGTATTCCTTGAGCAGCAATACATTAGATTCAAAAGGCAGTAATAGGGGAAATGTGAATCCAGCATGAGAAAATTGAAGATCACTTGTAATTTTAAGCAAGAAATTTACTTCATCCCTATTAATCTAATCCTGTGGGCCAGCAGAGATAGTTGTGAATAATAAGCTATATACTACATGAGAAGTGGTTGTATGCCAGGTATTATTACTCCAACATGTGCACCCCGCTGAGATTTATTTTATGGCTTTAAATTTTCCATGGGCTCTCTAGCAAAGGGAACTTGCTACATGGTCTTCTGTCTGGAATTCTAGCTCCACCACCTTTCTTTTCTAACTCCTGGTGGTGAGATTCTTGCTCAAGAGCACTTCTTTTGGGAATTTTCCTCTATTTTTACTCCCAGGTTGGATACTAATATACTGCGTGCTCCTTCCTTCAGAATACTTACCACTCCATAGTCCAATCGCTCATCTTTACCTTAAAAATTAGACTCTCTAAGAGAAACAATTATATTGTTTTATGTCCCCATCAATAGACCAGTTCATATGATATGGTAGATATTGAATAAATACTTGTAGAATGAATTTCAAACTGCTAAGTAGCCTGTGTCATCACATCTAAACAGTGTATGGAGCACCTAATACTTCATATGTGCTGTTTATGGATTTAAATGATAAAGTGCTCACACTGAGGAATTAAAATACTAACACTTAATGCACAAAAAACACTTACAGAATAATGAAAGTATGTTTATGAATATGCAGAGAAAGCATTGCACTGACAAGTAGTGTGCACATAGATAAATAAAAAAGGAAATGTTTTGCAGGAAATAGAAAAGCCGGAGGCAACTTTCCCTAACAGCTCTAAGCATCAGTATTCAACACCATCAATTCAAACAGAACACTCCAAACACCACACTGAGGCTGCCCTGGCAACCTGACAAATGTGGACTCGAGACACAAAAGAGGTTTCCAGAGAAGGTGAAGGAGGGTGCTTTGTTTATGGTCACTGTTTGGCATTGTTTCCATTGAGCCTTTGTAGCTGAGCACAAAGGGACTCATCCTCACCACACAGTCTGTTTGTCAGGCCATCGTTTCTGCAGGGGCAAATCTTCTCGCATAGTCTCTGTGGTAACTCTGCTTTTTAGTTCCAAGCAATGGAACTAAAATCCAGGAATGCCTCTGACTGACCAGAACTCTCTGTTCACCTTGACACCATTGAATTATTTAAAATAAATTAATTTTCACTAAGGCAAGTGCTGGAAGCAAATTTATAGTGTATTTGTTTCTGATCTGTCCTTCATTATTTTGGGAATATATCTAACTAAATAAATGTGTCATTACAGCCTTAAAATGATTAATAAAAAAAGTGACTTTAAAGCTATCCTTTCCTCCAAAGCTTTTTTTTTTCTTTGTCAGTACCAGGGATCAAACTCACAAGCTTGTGCCTGCCAAGCAGGTGCTTAAGCTACTGCGCCAAACTCCTGGCTCTATTTTTTTTTTTTTTTTTTTGGTGGCACCAGGGATCAAACTCACAACCTCGCACCTGCCAGGCAGGCGCTTAGGCCACTGAGCCAAACTCCCGGCCTTTGGCCCTATTTTTTTTGAGGCAGGGTCGCACTAGGTAGTTCAGGCCGCCCTTGCTCACATTGTAGCCCAAGCTGGCCTTGAACTCACAATGCTCTGCCTACCTCAGTCTCCTGAGTGCTAGGAGTAAAGGTGTGCACCACCATGCCCAACTTCCAAAGCTTTTGATAAAATAATCACTTAAATAAACTGATTTGTGTTTATGTTGATATATATTTATGCACACACATCAAACTGAATATGTGTTTTTTTTGTGGATGTAAATATAAGAAAACTCATAACCCTCCATGTACATATAATTTTGGATCATCTGTTTGCACCATACTCCTTACATGAGTAGCCAACCCTGTACATCTGAAATGCCCAGATTACTCTGTTTTATAACATTATAGGACAAACTTGCATATCGAAGTGATAATATCCTTAAAGAATGAATTATGTTACCAAAGTAAAAAAATGTACAGTATAATATTAGAATACCTCTAGCAAAGTGAGCTGAAGTTTCCAAAAATTATGTATTTTCAAAGTAGGTGTTCAGATTACAAGATTTAGGCATGAAAAAAAAAATAAAAGATCAAACAATTGAACAATGAAAGCACAAATTTTTTTTTGTGAACTAACAGATTAGTTTGAAGATAACAATACACAATATATTAACTAATATTAATTTCCTATTATTTTGTTTCAAAGTTTCATATCGTTTTTATTCTTTTTGTTGTTGCTGTTGTTATTGCTGTTTGTCTTTTTGAGACAGGGTTTTGCTATGCAGTTCAGGCTGGCCTTGGGCTTACTATGTAGCCCAGGTTGGCCTTGAACTTGCAAAGGAGTTTCCACCCTCAGCCTCCCAAGTGCTGGGATAACAGGAGTGTACCACCACACCCAGCTGTTGTTTTGTTTTTAAAATAGAAAAAAAATAGTTTCTTTCTTATTACAAATTCATACTTCAGAAATTCAAGCATCCCTATTGCTGATTATCAAAGCAGGCTCCACAGTTTATCATAGTTATTCATTCCTTTTCCTGATTCTTCCCTTCCACTTACATGGCAATCCGTGCTATATCAGAAAAGAAAAAAATGTGAAGTCATCAGTTAAAATAGACTGTTCCTGATTGTACTACTATAGTAGTTTGTAAATATACTCTATGATTTAACAGAAACACTGGCTCTAAAAACATGGGTTTGCAGAACTCATCTGGGGCATGAGAATGTACAAAAGAGAGCCTGAGAATCAATACTTTGAATAAATGTCCAGGGTCAGTGTGTCTCAAACTTTTATGTGCAGACTAAACACAAATGGGACTTGTCAAAAATACAAATTTGGATTCAGCAGATCTAAACTGGCAGCTAAATGCCTACATTTCTAAGTAAGTTCCCAGAAGATACCAAAACTACTGGTTAGAAAACCACACTGAGTAGCATGCTTGGTTAGTTATTACCATCTGACATAATTAGGAAGTAATGGTTTAATTATTAATTCTCAAAACATCAGACATTACCTTGCTTAATTAGATACCTTAGAGTCAAAGTTATTACAACTAGTAAAAACAAATGGTTTTAAAAAAGATTTAGGAAGACAGGACTGTTTTCTTAATCTGTTGGATTACTGTTTTGTACACCTAGATGAGGCTAGTGTCTTGGTTACTTTGCACCCATTGCTGGGACAAAACACATGACATCCAAAATTAAGAAAGGAAAGGTTTATTTAGCTTACAGTTTTTGGAGGTTTCAGTCCATAATCAGCTGGCTCCAAGGCAGGGTGGCATGGCACAGGGGTAACACTTCAGGGCAGTGGCAACCAAAAGCAAGCAGAGCAAAAAGGGGGAAAACAAGCCTCTTCTCCTCCCTTATAGTGTATGCAGGCCATCCCCCACTCCCTAGGGCAGGTGTAGCTCTCAGAAAATCTCTTTGCCTTCCTCTTGCACAGGCTGAGGATATTTACAGAGTAAGAACCCTGGCTCCCTACTGAGTCTCTCAGTTAAACTTCTAAACTTCTCAAATTGACACAATGTATCAGTCATAACAGCTAGTTATGACAGAATTGAGTAAATTCTGATCAGTCATTCTTCATTCTATAGTTTTCTATAGTGTAGTTCTATATCTATGTTACCATATACCTTTCCTCTGATTGGGTGATTATTAGGTTCTGTTGTACCAATTGCTTAATTCTCAAAAGATACCTTTATTCAATTTCTTGGATTTCTTTAGTCCACGTGTATCGTGTACATACTATTTGATTAGTCCAATATTAAATGATACTGGGAGTCACCAAAGTAAATAAGGCATGATCTTTTCCTTTCAAAGTGCATGCTTTTTATCAGAAAAAACAAGATATGGACTTGAATGCCTTAATTCAAGGTAGAACGTTACATCATTGCAAGAGAAACACCGCTGTTGTTGTTATGGGCATTTAGAAGAAAGAAAAATTATTTATGATTTCAGTGCTAGGGCAGAACACAGATTTGACCGTGGCTGACTGAGTCATAATTACCACCCTGTTCTTAACATTGCAGAAAAACACTGGGGCCCATTTATCAATGTTTCAGGATTCCAACCTTGTCCTAAGGCAACCCAGGTGACGGCAAAGGTTTATGTTGAACTCTGGCAATCAGTTGAGAGTTTAAAAACATAAACCTCCAGTTTCTCTTTGAGGCTCACCAGTGAGCCTTAATGTGCCCTGAGGGATCAGTGTTGAATGAGCAAAATTTTCCCAGTGTTCACATAACATTTATTTCACTGCATGGCATTCAGCTGTTGACATCATTCTTCTAAAAGTATAATGTTTTTTTTTGTTTTTTGTTTTTTGTTTTGCGGCACCAGGGATTCAACTCACAACCTCGCGCCTGCCAGGGCAGGCGCTTAAGGCACTGAGCCAAACTCCCGGCCCTGGTTTTTTGAGGCAGGGTCGCACTATGTAGCTCAGGCCGGCCTTGCGCTCGCGTTGTAGCCCAAGCCGGCCTCGAACTCACAACGCTCCGCCTACCTCAGCCTCCCGAGTGAGTATAATGTTTTAATTAGACATGCTTTAATTATAAAACTTTTTCCTTTGTTTAGTTAGGTCCTGTTTTCAGCATGTGAGAGAAAAGTGATAGGAGACAAAGTTCTCAGCTTAGTCACTTTCCTCGTCACTGGGACAAAACTAACACCTGAAACTTAAAGGAGGGGAAGTTGATTTTGACTTACATTTTTAGTCATAGGCTCCAAGACAGGAAGGCGTGGCGAAAGGGTCTTTTGTAGGAAAGCTGTTCACCTCGTGGCGCCGGGAAGCAGAGAGTAAAGCGAGGAGCCAGAAAAGGAGATGCGTGTTTCCAGATCACACTCCCAGTAACCTGCCTCTTTCAATGAGACCCCACCTCCTAACAGCAAATCAGCTATAATGCCCACATAAATGAATCACCTTCCAAATATGGTGCTGTATGGCTTTGGGAATCATTTTAGATCTAAACCCTAACAGTTGTCATGTACTATGTGAAGATTGCATCTAATTTTATTGACCTATTGAATTAAAACTACTATTATATTTGATTCTATTTTTTAAAAATGGGAAGAGACTAAAATTATTTCCAGTATAATTCAAATAAATCTAGTTTATGTGAACCATTTAGACTTACAATTTCACTTTCATGAGAAGCCTTGGAAATATGTTATCCATTCAAAAGAATCTACCCAACAGAAGACAAATTATGAAGCAATTTACTAGTTCTGTGAGTTAGAGACAAAAATCTACTTTTTCCTGCATTATAGATTTAAAACTGCATAACTCTAAAAATGGACCATTAACAGTTTCATGAAATATTGAATTGCACATTTTGTGCGTGAAGCAACACAATTTTATTAAAAGAAAATAGATGCAAGATTTCTACTGCAGAAAAACAAGATGCCTAACATCTCAGCAAGATGATGATGTATTTTGACAATGGCTATTTATGACTTGCCTGTATATTGAAATAAAATGGCAAGCATACATTTTTAGAACCAATGTCTCCATTAATTTCTCAAATTAACCATATTTAGAGTTTTCCAAATGATAGACATGTGATAATGTCTTACTGTGACAGTGTTGATCATAGGATTATGCTACAATCTTGTGTTAAGCAATCAAAGTCACCTGTCAAAAGATTAAAATTGTGAAGACTAATTCCACCACATTCATGCAATGATGGCTAAACTATCACAATGATGATTGGTTAAAAAGCACCATAGATCAATCCATCATCTTTAAAATGTGATAAAAATGATGGAAAGAGCTCTCCTTGATACTGTGGAACATGAGGGGAAGAGCAAACATGGGATCAGAACACAATGAGTATGGTACTCAGAAATCTTTGAGCTGTTCCCATTGGATGCTCAGTGTACAACTGCAAATGGTCCAGTTCTACATAGAATGTATGCTGGAAGCAATTCTTCCGATTGCTTCTAAGCCTGATCCTCATTCTGTTGTAGGGGTATTGTCGACTCTAATCAGCTAGAAACTATCAGAATGTAAACAATGATTGACCTCCAGCTTGTAAGCAATGATTGACTATGTATAAACTTATCTATGAAAAAAATAAATGAATATAAAGACACAGATATGAGCAGGTATTGCCTTGTGGGAGAAACAGAGAATTCAAAGAGATGATATACCCATAAGAATGACACTCTATGTCTAACATATGTACTTAAATATAAAGAGAACTGTGTTTTCTTCAAAAAATCTCCCTTGGCAAAGGAGTTATTTTTAAGACTCAAAAAATTGTAGTAGTGTTTGGGAGGGAACATTCTCAAGTGCCTTACTTTTAAGGAATAAAACTATTTGGGAAAATACATTATCAAAAAATAACCTCAATCAGTATTAGTTACAATGTTTGTAGAAGTCACCTTGCAGAATCCATAAAAAGGCAAATAAATATAGCACAAGCTAGTAATTATTCCTAAAATTATGACACACCATTGCCATCATTGGATGTCACTATAAAGCAAAATTTCAGCAGCTGCTTAAAAGGGCATTAGAGTAAGTAGTTATTTTAGAGAAACCATTAATATCCACCCACAGGAAGAATAAAAACAATAATGATATTTTTACTTATGTGAATTCAAATAGCACACCATCAATATCTTAAATTAAAGTAGAAACCATATTCTTTATCTGTAAACTAGATGAATCAAAAAATAACTCTACTGGTAATTTTTAAATTGCTATCAGTTGAATGTAAAAGCTTGAAGAAAATTGTTTTTCAAAAGTGATATTGGGAAAAAGAACATTCAGAATTGATGTTAATGGATGTAATATTAAATATGCATGTGACAAAGTAAATTATCATACTAATGTAGTGAATCCATCTGCATCATTTCAGGTCTGTATTTCCATGAAGTAAGAAATTTATACTTTTTTTTTTTACTTTTGGAACTCTATGTGCATCAGACAGTGATTGGCATATGGTGGGCATTCACTGAATGAATATACTTGGCTTAAACTTTCTTTTATTCTTTTCTCCAGAAAAAGGAAACTTCCTTGTACTCAGTCTTAGTTACTTCTCTCATTGCTGAGACAGAATACCTGACACCCAATGTTAAAGGAGGAAAAGTTTGTTGTAGCTCACAGTTTGTGAGATTTCAGTTCAGACGTGGCTAGTTCCACGGCAGGATGGCATGGCAGAGGGGCATCACAGAGGAGGAACTGTTCATGGTGGGCAAAAGGCAGCAATGCAGCAAAGTAGTAAGAAGCAGTCAGTGACAACAGCTCTCTTTCTGTCCCTTATATTCTATTTATACTCCTCACACTTAGGGTAGCACTCACACCCAGGGAGGGGCACCCTTAATTCTTGCACTGTACCATGAATCAATCCCAGTATCACATCCTTAATCCCATAATCACACATTCTATACCCAGCCACCTCAGAAAAGCCCCATCTCTGACCACATGTAGCTTTTGGGGGACATCTCGATATAAGCCATAACATGCTCAGAATATGATTTCAAATGTATATGTAACACCCCATTTGAATTTGAAGTGTGGGTTTACAAGGAAACAAAAATTAAAATAGCTTTGTATAGATTAAGACCTATTTAAGGAGCTATCATAGTGGCTTCAAATTTCTTTCCTTAATTTCTTTTAAAATTTTAGTATCATTCTCAAAACACCTAGGCCCTCTCACTAAGAACACACAGTGTGAGGTAAATAATTAAATATATTAGACAGAGCATAAGTATATTTATAGACAAATATTAAAGAATTAAAGAATCAGATAATGGAATTTTTCAAAGTTTTTTTTTATCGTGTTGTTTTAGCAAAGCATAATAGACTGTACCACATGCATGAACACACTCAGTTACAAAGAAGTCTGCATTACGGGCTAGGCTTATTAGCTTGCTGAAGTTAGGAGGATTTGCCTATTGGTCAATAAACTAATGAAGTGAACCAACACTTGGGACAACTTGAGGGAAGAAGAAAATATTTTCAGCTATAGTTTTCTCACCTCTGATTTTTAAAAAAAAGGGACTGGGGTAAGTGTTTTATGAAGACTATTTTACCTCTAAAATTTCCATACTATTAAGCTACTTGTAAACATTGTAGTGCATGAAAAGTGACATTTTTTATACAATTGGTACTTGTGTCTTGTATGCTTAGCCCTTACCTCCCTGAAGATTAACCTTTATCCTGATGCAAATAAGGATCTATGAAATAATTTCCATTACCATGTAATCATTATCCAGGCACCCTCACAAAAAGTGCGGGGCTTTCCCTCTCATTGTACGAGTTGAAAAGGGCCTAACAGCTTCCTGCTGCTTGTGCTTTCTGTTAGCACATCTTTCAGCATCAATCAGTAACACAGAAATGAGCAAGGCAGTCTTGCCAGGAAGTCACCAAAAGGATCACATCTTATGTGGAGCTGCTTCCTGAGTGCCAGTCTGGTAGTCAGTTCCTATGTACCAAATATCAACCTTGTTCCAGTGCAAGCGCCACACACTATGGGAAATCAAAAACAAAGGCACAAATTTTCAACAGCATGTTTTTCTTTTTCAGATTTGGTTCTCTTTCTTTTTCAAAGTGTTCGTAGTATAAATTACATGCAGAGAAATAGCAAGGAGAATGTTTCTTTTTGTAACAGTCTGAAGCTTTTTGAGTAAGAAGTCTTAGACTGCATAAGAAAATTGTACTACATCAATTCTAGGACCTTTGCCAGCTCTAAATCTTTATATTTTATATTTTTTATACTCAAATTAAAAACCTGATTTATCAATATATGAAGCTGCTTTCTCACATTTCCATCCTTTCCCCTTCATTTTATATTAAAATGCCCTCTTATACTTCCTCTATTTAATAATCTTCAAGACTCACATCAACCATTTCTTCTAACCATTCCTGAGGTCCAGATAGGTGATCCTTCCTCTGCTGCCATAGCAACGTGTGCACATACTTCTATTGAAGCACTTTTCATGTGCTTTCTTGATCACCTGTTACCTTTTAGTTCTTCTTACAAACCTTTGTATCCTCATAGCCTAAATTTGCATAAAGTAAAAATTTAGAAATACTGATATCTGGCAAAAATGTAGACAGAATCTGCTCTTTAGGAGTTCAAATATATACTGAGCTCTATTCTATCTGACTGTGTCAATATTCAATGTGTCGATATAGGTTCTGGTAGATTTTATGTCCATTTGAAATTAGTGGCCATTTACTAGGCACCTTGAACTTGTACCTCTGAGTAACAAACTCAACAAGCTAGTATGTGTAAGACAAAGAATCATAGAAATATACACATTTATTTTTTTTCTTGTCAGGAGTAAAAATCAAATAGCAACTCTAAGAATTGGTGTCTCTTGATCTTTGACAAAATTTTAACCTAATATATTCAATTTCTGTTTGGAAAAGGAGGAGAAAGAATATAAATGTAAGAGTTTTGTACATCAGGGATCAAATTAAAGCCTTATCACAATCCCAGACCTGAAATTTTACTACAAATCAGCATGGTATTGCAAAAAAACAGGACTGAGGATCAGTGGAACAGAATAGAAGATGTGATTCAAATACAAACACACTTAGCCATCTTATCTTTGACAAAGGGGCCAAGCATGTTCCCTGGAAGAAAGATAGCCTCTTTAATAAATGGTACTGGGAAAACTGGCTCTTTACATGCTGAAGACTAACACTAGATCCATGTCTATCATCATGCACTGAATTAAAGTCAAAATGAATCAAAGATCTAAATATTAAAATAGAAACACTAAGTTTACTGAAAGAGAAAATAGGTAGAAATCTTGAAGATATAAGTGTAGGCAGAGAGTTCATGATCAAAACCCAGACCACATAGGAAATACTACAAAGAATCAACAAAAAGGATCTCACATTATTAAAAAGTTTTTTCACAACAAAAGAAATCACCAACAGAGTGAAAAGACAACCCACTGAGTGGGGAAAAAATTATAGCCAGTTGTTCCACAGACAAGGACTTATATCTAGAACATACAAAGAATTGAAAAAAAATCAGACCACCCAAATTCAAAGACCCAGTCTAAAAATGAGCATCAGAGATGAATACACACTTCTCAGATGAAGACATGCAAATGGCAAATAAATACATGAAAACATGTTCAACATCACTGGTCATTCAAGAGGTGCAAATAAAACAGCACTTAGATTCCATCTCACCCCAGAAAGAATGGCTTTTATTAAGAGATCAACCTGTAACAAATGCCAATGGGACTGTGGGTAAAAGGTAACCCTTCTCCACTGTTGGTGGGAGTGTAGACTGGTGCAACCACTGTCGAAATCAGTGTGGAGATCCCTTTAAAAACTAGGATTAGAGATTCTATTCTACTCAACTATTCTCAGTATCTTCCCAGAAGATTTAAAAACATAATACTATAGTGATGTATGTGCACCCATGTTTATAGCAGCACAATTTGTAATAGCTAAATCTTGGAAACAACCCAAATGCCCATCAACTGATGAATGGATAACAGATGTGGTTTTTTTTATATATAATGGAGTACTACTCAGTTATAAAGAAGGATAATCTAGAGACTTTTACAGGTAAATGGATGCAATTTGAGACCATACTCATGAGATAAATCAGACCCTTATGTGTAAGCATCATATTATCTCACTAGTGTGAGAAAATGAATGAGTAAATAAGATCTAAAGTGTACAAGAGACATGGTGAACTGGGAAGAAAATGTTCAAAAGAAGAGACAAACTGTGATGGGGGAACGAGGAAATGAAGGAAGGAAAAAGGAAAAAAATGTATTTATACACAAGATAGTTAATATAGTTATGCAGCTAGTTTCATTTAATTTATTGAAAAGAAAGGTTTGTGCTAATATTGTTTGGACAAGATATCACACCTATATCTTGTACTCTGTACAGTACTACTAAGACAACAATACACAACATATTAATTATTGTAACTCTCCTACTAACATGTTTTGAAACTCTGTTTTATTGTTATTTTAATGTTTTCTCTTTAAAATAAAAAAATTTTAAAAACCAAATTATACCCTCACCAATTACTAACCATGTAATTTTAGAAATATTATTTAAGATCTTTGAAAGTTTGGATTCTTGTTAATAAAGTAAGAATTGTAATCTTTAACTTGCAAGGTTGTGATAAGGATTTAAAGAAGTGAAGTTTTTGAGGTGAAATATGTACTCAGACATTAGGTCTACTGTTTCTCAAATCACTCTTGAAAATTTATTTTCATCTCAGACATTGTTTCAAGGCATGAGATTATAATTACGGAAACTAAGAATTGTCTATATTAATGCATTGTTTTTCAGAGCATGTATATTGATCAACTTCAAATGCCTTTTAAATACTCAATAGACTTTTTTCTATTATGATTTTTATAACATTAGGTAATTATGCTTTGAGATATTTGGCCTTAAAAATGAAACAGTAATTAAAGTCTTATGTATGTTTAATTCATTTCTGAATAAGTCAAAGCACCCTTAGCAATCAAATAAGTTAGAGAGATGATTCCCTAGGGAACCATGCCCTATCTGGTCAATCTTAGAGTAAGATTTCTAAGTTAAATTTAAGAGGTCCATGTGTTACTGTCTTTATGATGTCAAGTTCTATTCATGAAAAATTAGTAAAAATGAACAGAATGACTACAAGCTAGTTACCACAGGTTGAAAATCAGTTTCACTGAGGTTGAATTCCTTTCTTACCAATAACCAAGATTTTAGGAGGTAGCTAGTCTCTTCTTACTGACCACATCAAAGATTTCTCTTCCACTTTTCCACCCAAATTGAGCTGTTTACCAGTAGTGAAATATCTTTACCCTTTGATGCAGTTTTGAGATGTGAATATTCACTCTTAATTTTTCCCCTGGACAGGAAAAATTTACATTGCTCTTGCCAGTCTCAGGCCAAAATTAAATTACTTGTTTCTCCAATGCTTACTGATACTCGTACTTGTAGCTTATTAGTTGGTTAATATTACTTGAAGGCACCAACATAAAAATGTAAATTCTTCCTGAGTTCTTCTCTCTGCCTCAACTATTCCTCATCCAACTGATGACGATTCTGCAACATTCTACTTCCTCAAAGTCAAGTGCCAAAAAGAAACAAAATAGCTACATATAGAGATCAAGGTAACAGAAATGGGGAGACTGGCATCTCTCTTGAACCAGACATTTCCTGGGTTGGAGAATAATGGTTTCCACTGCCACCCTGCCATCAGCATGAAGCCTGATGAGAGTAGATTATTGGGGAAAATAATGAAGTGTATTCTTCAGATCTTGTGGATAAACATACATGATGAAATATTTTCATTTTATCCTAACCTTCAGATTCTAAAGTCCATGATTAACTGTGTATGCAGAAATTGCAGAGCAAGAGAAGCAACACATAAGATGTACTTTTCAACATTTCTTGAGAAAAGATACATACCGTACAAAGTAGCCCAATTAGACTCACCAAGAACATTCACTCTTCTGATGGGTTCTCTGCTTGTGTGAAGAGTCTGAAGATGTAAGTAAAAAGAAAACCAACACGGGTGTGGGAGAATGGATGGGGAAAAGGATATCCTTGGAATAACAGCTCAAGAGTTCATCACCCAAGTGAAAATGTGCAAAGGCAAGGCTTCCATATGAAATTTCCACAGATCTATAAGTATATACTCAAGAAATTCAGTAACTGAAAGTGTGTGGATGTCATCCACAACATAAAATTCTCCCAGTAGGTCAAACAAAGACACAGAACTAGCTCAGATGAAGAAGTCAGATAAATGAAATCATCGGTTAGTATGGAGTGGAAATATTGTGTCCATGTCCCCTTTCAAACACCATATTGTACCGTAAACACTGATTTAGTTATGTCCACAAAACTTTGATTGGTTACATTTTTATTACCTTAGCAATTTACAATATTCAACAGAATAGAGCTTAAGTTTTCTCTTGGGAATAATTATATAAATACATAAATTTCTCATAAAACTACACGTTTAAATCATGTGCATTTAATGTCATTAAATTATACCTCAATAGAGTTTTTTTAAGTGGAGTGGGATATATGGCAGTGGAAAGCTAAAGAATTATCAAATTAATCAGTCGGGATTCTCTAGAGAAAAATATTAATAGAGAGTATATGTAAGCAATGTATTTTAAGAAAATGATTCATGTCATTGCAGGGCTAACAATTTAAAGATCTGTAGAACATGCTGTTGTGCTAAAAACTTAGGCAGGAGTTGATGGTATAGTGTTTCTTGAGGCTAAGTTTCTTCTTGACTGAGAAACTTAAGTTTGTACTCCTCAGTCCTCTAACAGAATGAGGCCCCATTATCAAAGGTGATCTCCTTTATGTGAAGTCAACTGTTTGCAAAAGTTAACCATGAATATAATACATGTTCACAGAAATACCTGTATTAGTGTTTGATTAACTGAATACTACAGCCTGGCCAAGTTCACATGTCTCATGGCACATACCTGCAATATATAAGCACTGATATTTCTAATTCATGTAAAGTCAAAAAAAATATTTTGTGGCTCCTACTAAAATGTCAATTTTAAATGATCTGTTTTAATACTATTTTTCTATTTATAATTTTCTGTGATCTATGGCTTTAAACGGAGTAACAATAAGATTAATTCCCTTTTCTACTAGTTTACATTCCAAATCATTATAAGAATTGTGGTTCTTAAGGAAGAAAGATGCAAATTAATATTTTTATTAGTTATTATTCAACTAAAATACTACAAGCCACTACCAGATAGAAAATCAGTGAGAATCTAGAATAGTTAAGTAACCACTAACTAGCTCTATCGAATATGTATAGAATTCTCCACAGCCAACACCATAGTACATGTAGCATGCTCTTTTGACGTGCATATAGAACATTCTCTGGGGTAGGTTATAGGCTAAGTCATAATGTAGATCCAAATATATTTAGGAGGATTTAACATACAAATAATATCATCTGATCACAGTGTAATAAAATTGTAAATCAATAACAAAAGAAAACATGGGAAACTCTCAACTATTAAGAAAATAATATAATTGTTAAATTATGAATGGAATGAATAAGAAATCACAGGGAAATTTTTAAATAAACTAAATATGAACACACTAACTAAACAAAAATATTAAACACAGAAGATGCATTTCAATGCATATTTAGAGAGAGCTATATTGTGATAAACACTTATAGTAGAATGGAAAAAGCAACAATAGAAATGCAGTGATCTAGATTTAGCTTTTAAGGAAGTAGGAGAAAAAGAGAAAAGCAAAGTGAAAAAGTAAAAATTAAGAAAAATTATATATAAATTAGAGTACAAATCAATAAAGAAAAATCAATGAAACAAAATTCAGTTGTTTAAAAAGCACGATTGAGAAAATTTTACCTAAATTAACCAAGAAAAAAGAATGATAATGCAAATTATCCAAATTAGGAATAAAGAAGGTTATATCACTACAGACAGTAGGAAATGTAAAGATTTTTGAAGTGAATAGTATAAAGAAATTTTATGTCAAAAATTTGCTTCAATGAAATGGAGAAATATCTGCAGAAATACAAACTATCAACATTGATACAAGAAATAGAAAATCTGTGTCAAGTATTTAGTAATTTAAAATATCCCCACAAAAAAAGTCAAGGCCCAAATGACTTCACGTGCGTATTCTATGTGATATTTAAGTAAGAAGAAAAAAGCCGGGTATGGTGGTGCACACCTGTAATCCCAGCACTCAGGAGGCTGAGGCAGGAGGATCATTGTGAATTCAAGACCAGCCTGGGATACAAAATGAGTGCAAGGCCAGCCTGAACTGCATAGTGACACCCTGTCTCAAAAAATAGGGCTGGGGATTTGGCTCGGTGGTTTAGGTGCCTGCCTGAAAGGCTCAAGGTTGTGAGTTCAATCCCTGGTACCAATAAATAAATAAATAAATAGAAAAAAAGAGAGAGAAAAGAAAATGAAAACCTGAAACAGTCTCCTTCAAAAAAGGAGGAGGAAGCAACACTTCCCAATTTAATTTATGAAGCCAGTGCTTGGTATCACCAGTACCCTGATACCAAGGCCAAGCAATCACATCACAAAATATCACAATGTAGTACAATGAAGTAATGGTTTTATAATTAGTTTGTAATATAAGTTGGTAATATCTTTTCCCCTAAAGAGGTGGGAATAATTTAACCTGGTGGCCTTTAAGATATAGTACAGTATACTGATTTTTGAGAGCTCATTCTTTAATAAGCACTGGGCCAAACACTGGCAAAACCAAAGTAAGTGGCAGTCTGTATCATTAGGTCACCCTCCATCTTGTATAAGAGGAGAGAAGCGTAAATGAGTAGCTTTTCTTATGTTCTAAAATTTCTATGGTATGTCTATGGAAAGCAACAATACAATGAAAGGAAGTTTGTTTCATACTTGATGATATTAAAGGCAACTTTATGGAAGAAAAAGTGCTTGAATGGCCCTGAAAAATCTTATAGAACAGTAATTTATATAGTCAGTAATTTGTTCTCTATTCTAAAAATTGGTATTTTGAAAATGCAGCAAATTCATTTGGGCCACCAGATGAAGATAAATCTTGTGGATGTGACCCTAGATTCATATTACATAAATTTCTGTGGCATAGACCAGGGATTTTTAACAAGACTAATGTCTTGGCTCTAATAACTCTTTATTTAGAAACAGAGTATCATCCAAGGATTTTGATGAGGTTTATTGTAAAACGAACTAATTGTTAACCTTCATTCTGGCCTCTGCTCAGGCAACTACTCCACCCAACCAGCCTCTTCTTCGCTGTCTTTAACTTCGTCTCTGTAATGGGCTCTGTCAGCAGCAATTCAGTTACTGCAGCCTTCAGGAAGTCTCTACATCTTCCAGCAGGCCATTCTGATCTGCCACTGTCTTGGTCTCAGTTGGAAGAAATCTCAGTTCTTCTAAGTAGGTTTACTAAACTATGTGCACAATGTTCACTATTTTTATGCCTTTCGGTGTTGGTGTGAGCACTAATCTTGGCGAGTACATTTTGACTTCTTGGCTTGCTACCTAAACACACTACTCTATATTTTCTCTCTCAAAAGGGTCAAAGCCTCTTACAGTTATGTTTTCAGCATATATCTACCTATGCTTCTAATGAAACTACTTGTCTGTTGATTTTACATAAGATACATAAGATGAATGAAGCAAAAATATTTTATGTGGCTACATAAGATGGGAGATATTTGACAGGAACGCCTAAGAAATACCAGGAAGTAAGTTCTTTTCAGGGAGTTGGGAGAAGCACTTTCATAATGACATCAAATCAGAAAGTGCTTTTCCATCAAAGGATTAATGGCAGCTATTCAATGCAGAGTGACAAATGTCACAGAGATGCAAGCATTCAGAACAAAGAGGAAGAGCAAGCTGTGATAAAAACCCACAGAGAAGAAAGTACTCAGAGGGACAGATAGCAGCCATTAGAAAAGCAAGCCTCTTCACATTTCAGAACTGAATTGAAATTTACAGTAGTTATTATCAAAGGAAAAAGCTATGCACATACAGTTGATGAAGCTTCTCTATTATCTACATGAACTTTGAACACTTGCTGACAAAGAATGGTAATGCCTGCAATTAGGATGAGGGAAGGGAATCATTCAAATGCAGACATCTTGGGACTCTGAACAGATGGGACTTAGATTCATTGGCTGACTAAAAACCAGAACAAAAGAAAAATAGCAGGGCAGAAATACTTCCCTAAGGTTTTCACCAGTTCTTTAGTGAAAAGGTACTAAAAAATGTAACATCAGAACCGTACTCTGTGTTCACAGGAGTTTGTTGTATATAGCTAACGATCACGCTTGAACAGCTACATTCATATAATCTTTATTGTATGTTCAACAGTAAAGGTTTAGTTACTCCAAGTTCTCTTTCTTTTAAAAGTTCTGACTTAAGATGCTAATGATACGTTTCATACTGTGGTGCATTAAACTAATAAAGGCAATTAGACTGATCATCAGGAATAGGAAGTCGGATGAATAGACTCCAATCTAAAATGATGTCTTACGGAGGACAGACCTCTGATGGGGGCTTTAGTTGTACGTGACCACTCACATAATGTTAAATTCATATCAAACTCAAGCATGATAAGATCAAAATCACTGGGCTGAGTATTCTCAGAGAATTTTATCACCATCTTAACGTCTCTGTTGATGGGACTCCTGAGACTTCTGGATTTTGTTACTTGATCTCTAGGAAGCGAGAATCTCTTAAGTATCTGGTCTGATAGAATACGGGTACATACAAGAGATGCCAAGGCTCCAATTATGTGACCTCAATGGAGGCTGTAATAAATCCTGGCCCTTTTCTTTGAAGGAGGCTGGGTTGGGCAGGTGTTAAGAGTATTTAGCATGAACATCAGGATCACCTAAACAGCTTGTTAAACTATGAATTGTTGGGTCCTACTTCAGATGGTTTGATTCAATAACTCTAGTATTGTCACTGGAAGTCCCCAAAGCAGATGGAGGAAACATGACTCATCCAATTTATGGGCAAGTTGTTGGTTGCCTGATTTCCATCACAGAAACTTGATTTTCAAGATATGTGTAAGAGACACGAAGGGATTAATTGAGGAGAATTTTCAAATTACACTCCCAAAAAAAAAATAGGGTGTGCCCTCAAGAGAGATGCACTTTGGTCTGCAGCTGGAACTATTTATATATTTTTGGTGGGGGAAAATGTGGAATTTGTGAATCTATAGAAAGCCTGAGTTTGGTTTACAGGAAAAAGCAATGGCCAACCCACAAGTAAAAAAGATGTCTCATTTTCTGTGTGAAATGATAGCCCATTTTATAGGTGAGAATCAGGGTTTACTCTATTGTGCTTTTTAAAAAATTTTTTAAATTTTAAAGAGGTAATCTAAGATGTTTGTATCAAAAATATCTTCTGAAATCTTTGAATCTGATTATTTTAAGGTCTGTTTTCTAATCTTTACTTTATAAACTAAGCTAATTCATGGACTTATTGTATCTTTAAGGGATTTTGGGTGTGATGGGCCTGGAAATAAAGACATATGAACAAGCCTAGGGAATATAGATCTGGACAACCTTGTATAATTTTGACTGTGTCCTGATACAGTGTTCTCAAAAGTACAAATTTCGAATTATGATTTTGTCTTTTTTTCTTCTTTCTTTCTTTGGTACTGGGGATTAAACTCATGACCTTGCACTAACCAGGCAAGTGCTTGAGCCACTGAGCTAAATCCCCAGCCCTTTTTTTTTTTTTAAATCTTTATTTCCACCAGCCTACTGATATAGGGGAAAGAAACTCCCAACCTACTAGATGTCCTGTACGAGAGTTCATGTTCTCTAAAATCAAAGAATGAATTTTAGGAACAATGGAGGTTAAAAGCAAAATATATTTATTGAGAGAAAGAAAGCTTCTGTCTGAGAGAGAGAAAGAAGGGGTCCCAAGCGGGTTGTCAAAGATTCTGTCTTTTTTAGGGATTTTTATAGAGTAAAACTGCAAGGAGAGATGGGTCCAAGATGGGAAAAGCATGGGAACTCACAAGGCAGATGAGCATGAGGTGGGACAGAACTATGGTCAACCAATAAAATTAATTGTTCAGGTAAAATTGACCAAATCAGGGACAAATAGGGAAGTGAGTCATGTAGCAAGTGGGCATGCTTCAAGAGCAGTGACTCTTCCTGTAGGGGGTTGGGATGGTGACTCCTGGCTTCCTCAAAGTGATCCATACCTATTTAGAATATCAATCCCTGATGCTTATACTTAGGGTGTGGTTGCATTTGTTTTGCCTTTTGTCTTGAGATCTGGCCCATAGCAGGAGGTGTCTGCCTCCTTCAAGATTGCAAGGCGTCTGGTCTTCTGTACTGGGTCCTCTGAGAGCCCAGCCCTGTCTGACTGCCTATAATATTTCCAACTAACTCAGCTGCCTATAACACTACTTCAGAGTGAGGCATGAAATTTGGATTTTTAATAAACTCTCAGGTGATGTAGATGGATCCTCATGGCGGGAATGAGGCGACAGTGACCTCGGCCCAGGGATTAGGTGGCACTATGTAAAGGTAGGGTGACACATCAGCCAAGTCCATTCCAGACACACTTCATTCATTCACAGACATCCTCTAGTTAATTTGACATAAACCGGGTTACTCAAAGATCTACCATAAAGTGTAGTCTGAAAAAGAAAAAAAACACTAACAAGCTCTCCTTTCATCCAAGTCACATTTATTGAGTGCCTACTGTGTAGCAGATGCTGAGCTAGGCACTAGGTATTCAGAAATGAAACATGATCCTTGTTCTTATAAAGAAGATTCTATTTTGAGATGTTTAAAGCCATGATTCTCCCAACCCCATAAATCATGTTGTCTCTGGCTTCTCGTTTAATGCCTTCTTTCTTTATTTCTGAGAGAAGTCAGATGCTGCCTAGAATAAAGAAATCATTGTTAAGCCTTAAACATCGGAAATTGTTTCTTGAGTTCATATCATAACAGTCTTGAAAAACAGGCTTTGTTTAGGGACAAAATGCTTTGTTAAATTGCAAAGATTTATTTTTACATATCAAGAGCAGAGCTTGAATACATGAGAATAGAGCATTATTCAGAGAGAATTTGATGGAGGCACAGTTTCTGACACAGAGAAAGGAAGAATACAAATCCCTCTAGCCTTTGGAAGGAGGAAGCACTTTGTTCCAGGAAAAAAACTCAAGGGGTAAGACAAAGGTAAACTTGTTGATTCTCTGAAACTCAGTGACTTAATTGCCCTAGAGGAGTAATGGATAGAAATTTTTAGATGACAGAAGCTCTACAGCAGCAATAACAACAAACAAGCCCATGGAGCTGGAAAGAGCATCCAAAAACATCTAAGTTCATGCTCTGCTTCTCCCCCTCACATCCAAATTGTTACAAAAGTAGAGTATTACTTGTAGAATGAGGTGCCTACATGAATGGTCCAGAAACATTGCTCCCCTCTTCCTCTTCTGCTCTCTCATGGTGTGGCAAAAGTCCAGAAACTCCCATGCCACTGCATGAGGGCTGCAGAAGTGCAAGCTGAGAAGTGGAACAGCTCAAAATCAAGATCAAGAGAACCTGAGTCCCAATGGTCAGTAGCACCTGATGAAAATGAGGTGAGGAAACAGAAAGGAGAGAGAGAGATGCTAAAGCTCCCTCTGCACCAACTGTTGAACTTCAGGCGTAAATCCCTTCAGCCTCAAACATCACCTGAAGACACTGCAGAAGTTAACGCCAACACTCAAACACACCAGTTGAAATAAGCTTTGCTTCAAATGAAGGCCATCAACAATGTCACTGCAGGTACCCAAGCCTATCACGGCAACCACCAGAGTGGAAAGCTGAGCACAATTTAGGAATGAAAAGAGGAAGAGAGAAAACACTTGAAAGCCAGAGCTTACTAAAACAATGTTGGGCTTACTACATGGAGACTTGAATTGGAAGAAACAGTTTATTCAAAAGAGACTATTTTACACAAGATGACATTAAGTAATTTATCTTTAATGGAAAAGCTTAAAATGTATTGTTTTTACCACAGTGGTTATTCCTTATGTGTTTTCTGCTTATGATCAGAAACAGAGACTCTAGAAAATTTTACAGAAAATTTTAAAACTTTATTATTACTATTATTATTATTATTGGTTGGAAGAGAGATTTATTAGTTATTCTGAATAAATTTTAAACCATAATCACAAGGAATTTCTAATGTAGTTGGCTCACATGTATGTGTAAACAGATACCACAAAAACATCCCCTCATTATTTCATTGGAGGAGTTCAGGCTCCACTGAAATTGAAACTTCTAGGTAATGCTAAACAAGAAAGTGGTTCCTTCTGTTAAGAACCAAAAGCACAGTCCAAAAAGGTAAATATTTATGCTATCAAAGGAACTGAATAGATAAGGTAGATGATGATGTTGATTATGATGATGATGACGACAATGATGACAATGACTATGATGGTCATATAAGGCACAGAAGATGACATGATAATAGTAACCAGAAAAACCATGATCAGCAGGTAGCTCTTAGCACATAGTCCTGGCTCACTTCTGAGCTCTATATATTGAGAATTGAGAGCAGAGACTATTAGCAGTTTCAGGCTACCTGCCCTCACGCACAATTTACTTTCCACAGTGAAGCATGTTTGGAAGAAGGCACAAAGTTCTATTATGGTAGAAGGGTAGGATTCCACTACCTCCTCTTTTTGGATTGTATTTTTCCCAAACAACTCAACTGAATCTTAACCAAGAATCACTCTTCCTGGCAACCTGTTGTTTTCTGACTCTGCATCCTGTGACTAAGAAAAGACCCAAGGACATAGCAGCATCTCTGTGTTTCACTCAAGAGGAGCAATGAATTGTGAGGAATCTGCAAAGAAGGAAGCAGGAGGATTCCAGAGGCCACTGGATTATAACCATTGTCACCTTGAAGAACATCCTCCTGCTTCCAGCACTGGTTGAGTATACCGAATTGGCAGAGCATCAAGGCTATCCCAAGGCTCTCAAGATACTGAAAGATATTGCGGTGTAAGTCAGTAGACAGGGAAGAGCGTTTTTGTGACACTCAGAGGCTTTCTGTTGATCTCAATTGTCCCCAGAGTTTCAGGAAAGGGGAAAACAAGATGAAAGTGTAAAGACTGTATTTTTTTTTGTCAAATATTCCTTATTCCTCTATGCTGTTCTATCTTTTTGAGCTTACAGAAAATTAACTTCCATAATATAATCCTGCTATAAAAATTTTTTCCTAGGGTGCCCATACAGCTGTAGCAGAGACTCAAAAAACAGTGCTTGATCTAGAATTGAAGCCTTATCTTCTTGACTTTAAAATCTTGTATTTCCTTCATATGCTGTGCTTTGTGCCATGAAAAGTCACACAGATTCTACCTATTAGAAATCATGATAGTCATGCATGAAAAGAAACGTTGTTTCTATTTAAAGTCATCATGTACTTTTTTTACCTTAATTTTCTTTCTTCCTCTTCCTCTTCTTCCTCTTCTCCTCCTCCTCCTCCTCCTTCTTCATCTTTTTTTTTTTTTGCCAAAAATTATTAAACTACATCTGGTAAATAATTTTGATTTTGAATTAGGACTCTAAGGAAAAAAGCCCAGAATATCTGAGAACTGAGGAATGGATTACCTGGTCCACCTAATCTTTCAGGGAGGATGGACTGTGTGTTAAGGAGGTAAAGTTTTGCCTGTGGCCAGCAGCTGGGGAAGGACGGA